>CABFWB010003978.1:31511-42321 GCA_902151455.1 Timema bartmani
GCTAATTAATTGTCTTTCTTTTTTCCTATTTAATATAGGATTAAAAAACACTTGTGTTGATGCGGTGAAGGCGTTGGTAAATAACTTAGGTGTGAGTGAGAGGTTTAACAAAGTAACACTAATATCGACACGAATTTCTTAGTCAACATTAAGATTATTAGACCGATGTTGGGTGTCAAAGAGATGCCGTTCCTTTGAGTGCGTGCCGATGCTATACTAGAGTCCTTCTTGCATTCAGACTAATAATATCCTGGACTAATGTTTTCCGATTACACCGGCGCAAGTTTGAAAGATGTGCCCAAATCCCTATTCACTAAAAGAAACAGGCACAATTTTAGAACAAAGTTGCCCCTTTTATTTGCCACCCCTCAAGAGTATTAAAATCATAATTGACACTTCGATAAATTTAAATGGCGGCATATTTTTGTTATGGTTCAGAATACAATAATTAGTTAACTGTACTCCAATTAATAATAAAGAAATTAATATAACATATTTTTATCAAGCCCAATTTTTTTTTCAATCTAGATAGTGGTACAAAGAAATTACTTACCTTTTATTGTTTACATTTTACATTCAAACAATGCAATGGCATTTCTTGCATTATTACAAAAACAAAACGTCAAACAAAATCAGGAACTGTGTAATGTTTGTCTAGATCCAAAGAGGTTTGTATCCTCCAAGTCTAAAGACATCTTGTCACAAAATATGGCCTTCAGTGTAGCTTTAAAATAAGCTTTAAAGTTTCTACAAATGTTTTGTTAATGAAACTTAAGCTTTAAACTAATAATATAAATAAATACTAAATAATGTTCTAATATTGTTTTTGTAACGCAGCCAGAAAGAGGCCGATTCTAATTTTATTGCTATTTTATTAGCAAAATGTTGTGGAATCTTTGTATTTACTGTCTTTTTCATTAAAGATTTAAACTAAAGTAGCCTTGACTTTGAAAGTAAATTCTTCAAAAGGATTAGTTGAAATGAGCGATATTGATGACGTTTATGGTGACGTCACCATAACCTTGCCACCAGTTTGCGCCTTTTTTAGGGAATACGGAAATGGAGCAAATAATTAGACGCATCTTTTGGAGTATCTTGGGTGCAAAGTTGCGCCATTTCTAGACTTGCACCGAAGCAGAATTGCACTCGTTAGTAAATCCAGGCCATGGATGCTTGATAATAAATTAATGAATGTTCTTCAACAGAATCTAAATTTGATTATATGGGACAAATGTGTTCCTAAAGAAATTTCTAGGTAGTTAGCCCTGTTTTTCAGCCTAATCCACAGCTTCAAGCAAATTTTAGAAATGTGCAAGTGCATTTTGACTTTAATTTATTGATTAACAAATTCTAGTTCTAAAATAAGCAATATTGGGACTTTCCTTTAAATTTTCTTTGTTTAACAACCTTAATGTATTTTTTGAGTTTACTATGGTTTTACTAATACATCTTTAAAACTTCAATCAACATTATGTTAATTTTAACATAGCAATTAAAATATTAGAGAAGGTACCTACCAAGCAATGTTTATTTTACAGCAAATGTTTGGTAATCCAGAGTGCACAAATGGTTAACCAACATAAAAAAAAAATGTTAAAAATAATTCTAAGCTTGCTTGAACACCCTTAACAATATAATATCTTTGACAGAGCAAAGATAGGTCTGTAAACTAATTCACTAATACAATTATTCCAAATATTTTCTGTCCAGTTAGTGATACCTTAATTTTTATACGAGCCATCACTTCGGTAATCACATTGTCTAAGATGTCACTCTCGTTATAGACTGGATTTCCAATGACAAGAATATATATGTGCATCAACAAGTAGTAGAAATAAAAATATATATTCTTCAACAAATTCAAAAGCTGAGCAGTTATATGTCTGGCTTGAATATGATGGAGGACACCGATTTAATGTTCAGAAAAGAGGACTGTCCAGTTTAAAGCCAGACATGTAGCAACAACATTGTAATGAATTTATCTTCTTTTGAAAAGTATTAATTAATTACTACTCTACTACTCTAGAAAAGGAAAGTTTTAGCAAAAGAAAACCATTATTATAAAAACCATTAAGATTAAAAGAACAAATAAAATCTAAATAAAGAAGAAGGTTCCCTATTAAATAAAAGTTGGCTTTCCAACTAATTCACATTTATAAAACTTGAATGAACTATTTGCATTTTAGTTGTTGCCTTCCTTAACTCTTTGGATCAGTTTTCATGACAACATCTGAATTTATTTATTTACTTTTCAGTGTTATTCTAGCTTGAAAATGATAAAACTTGGGATAAATTTTGCTATTATCAATTTTAATCAGATACTTAAAAATTAGGGATGGGACCTTCAAATCCTCAAATCGTTAAAGATGGTCAAGATTCAAGAATATATTGGATTCAAGATTTCAAAAATATTAAATAATTATTTTTGCAAATTTTGGATTAAAATTTATTCTGGAATTCTATTTTGCTTATTGCCAATTTCCCCCAAATATAACTTATAGGACAAACTTAACAACTAAACACCAGATTATTATTTCACAAACTGAATTAGTTCATTTTATAATGAACACACTATAACAAACAATGCTAACAAAAATTACTCTTTGTTATTATAAAAACTAAAAAACTAATATAAAACCTCGTATGTTGACCATGTTTTAAAAAAAAATCGGATTCAGGATTTGTGGGTAAAATAAAAATTCAATTTTCTAAAATGCTAGTCAATTCAGCCCATCTCTATTAAAAAGAAAAAAACACCCAAACAAGTTTTTAAACAAATATAAGACAATCGTAAAATAAATTCTGTGATTTGCGAAGTTACAGTTCACATCAATATCCAACTACTTTTACAAACTTCGTTAAATAACTGGCAGAGTTCTGTGAGACAATTTTTTTTTTATTAAAGACTTGATAAAAGTAAAAAACTGGATAACTTTCTGTCTGCAAACATAAAATTGTTTAGATGGCCACTCCAATTTTTTAATTGTCATATTTGAAACCCATTATAAAACAATTTTCCAGTTATTAGATTGTAGAACAAAATTAATAGAAATTATAAAAGTATGTAGTACATTATATCAATTAAATTTAAATAAACAAACCAGGATTCATGTTAAATGAATTTGATGTAAAATGACACCTCAACACGGGAATCAAACATTGGACCTTAGAACTAACGGGTCCCTCTCACAGGCTCCGCACACTGAGTGATGTATGACCCAGAGCATAGAAAAAAACCTGCTAAACTCAAGTGACGGAGCCACTAACTCAAAGGTCCCAGGTTTGACTCACATGTCCAATACAAGTTTTTAATCTATATTTGAGAAATAATTGTAAACGGCAGTGAATCGGTATAAAATGTTAATTTTAATACATTAGGGGAATTGATTGGTTGAATGTCACAGAATGTCAGCTGCTAAAAATCAATTCTATTAGGACTCTCTTACTTCTTGCGTACCTTTGAAGACCAAATCTAATGTTTACAAAAGTCAACCAAACGACTGTTGACAAACTTAAGGAATATGTATACATTATTAAGGTCACTATTTAGAAACCAGTCTGTCATAGTTGCATGAAACATATCAGGAGTTATAGAAAAATGGTTGTCTATCTGAAAACGTGAAAATGTATTTAGACAACAAAATTATTTGTACCACATCCACCTAGAATAATGGTCCCAAAACTTTTGCCACACACTCCATTTTAAATAAAACATTTCTAGAAACAATGAATTTTAAAATCTTGTGTTTTTTTCAAGGCGTGTTAGTGTTGAGATGTGAAAATTTGGTGGAAAGTGATGAGGCAATTATTTTAATGTATATATTAAATGATTTTGTATAGTACCTATCACCAAAAAAAGTATCTTGTATTGTATATATATATATGACACTTTTTTAACAAAAAAAAAAGTAATTTATCTTATACATCAAATAGTCTAGTCACTTGACCCATGTTTATTTAAATATGTTGCAAATAAAATATATATATATATTTTGTTGATGTTACCCAAAGCTAGTCATAAGAAACTTTCTGTGATACTTTTAACATACTGTGTACAATTTGCATCCAATACTTCTGCTTTCTATAAGTTTATTAATAAGTCTATCTCTAAGAAGTATGAGTGTGCGAGTACTAAAACATTTGAGTTTGAGTCAAGTTAAAGTAATTTTTGAGTTTATCATGAACATTTTAAAGTTTAATTATTTTGATTCAATTTAAAGATAGTTCTTCTTAATCTCTACTTTCATTTAATTAAAAGAAAATCATATAATTACCGGTACCAACACAAATCTGGATTGTAACTTTTTTCACAAAAAAAAAATCTTTTAAATCATATATGTTTGTGTTTATGGTTTATGTGTGCATCTATTACATAAATTCAACTTGAGATGTTTGTAGGTTTGTAATACAAATATTTCTATACATAATAAGGATTCAAATACAAATTTATAATTCATTCAATCTTACTTGAAGTGAAAAATCCCAACTGGTACCTCTCTACTCCCTCTTTTTAAAAGCAAACAAAAAACTATCACATCATATTCTATTATCTCATTACGTATCGTTCATCGTAAATAGTTACGATTCTTCCATCACTCATGGCTTGACAAAAATATTTCTTTCTTCTTCCTTAGCATGGAAAACAAACTATTTAAACAATAAAAGATAAATAATTTCACTGGAATATAATGTTTTAATTGTTTTTATATAACTTGTCTTCGTCATTTCTTATACATAATATACATATAATATAATGCACAGAGTTTTGTATAATTATTGTTGAGTCTATTTGTAGCTTTAAGAGATGCACATATCTAATGTGTAGTTAAGTGTCTGCCTTTATTTATTACTTTGTATTGAACATCAATACAACCTTGTAAAATAAGACAACTTACCAAAAAAAATGCATTTTCTTGACTGATTTCATATTTTCCTTCCTTAAGTGCTATCAAACAACATTAAAGCATATTTTAAATACATTTGATTAGTTTGCCAATAGTTTAAGATTCTGCACTGGTAGAGAAAATTAAGGTACTAAAGTGCTGGTTACCCCTAACCAGGTTGACTTACAAATTTGTGTTCAAATTATACTTTAGACTTTTTATTTGTACTATTTAGTTCCAGTAGGGTTTATCAACCAATTATGCCGGGATCATGATCAACTTAAGGTTCACTTAAGTTTAACTTAACGTAACTTAATGATAAGGTTCTTCTAATGTTTTTAAATGGAAGCGATCACGATGCAGTTAACTTAACATTCACTTGCAGTTCACATAACTTATTAGATGTCCTGGGAGGTATTTTACGTTAAGTGAGCATTACATGAATGATATCACGTGATCTAGCCAGCCAATCATTATGCGAGTGACGTCTACAGGGTTATTTAGTGATTCATTTGTTGCTTTTATGACCAACTATAATAAACAATATATTTCACAACTTATGGTATTATTAAGCTAAGGTAGAGATGAGATTAAACTAAAATAGGAAAGCTAAATTTATCGAAAAAATTTAATGATGAATAATTACCGTGTTATATCTATAGAAAACAGTAAACATTCCAGATCATAAACACTTTACAAATAAAATAGTCCAAATCACAGATCAAAATACGTACCTACTCTAGAATGCAGATGTTTGGCTCTAATTGTTATGTTAAGTTACATGAATCATGATCACACATGCTTTCTTAAGTTAAGTTAAAGTTAAGTTGATTGTGATCCCAGCATTAGCCAAACAGCTACAATCTAGTGAGTTGGGCTTTTTAAGTAAATTTACAACTTCTGGTTTGAGTCCTGGTTGGTCGAGTGTGTGGAGCTTCAGAAGTAGATCTACAACCTATGGTTCTGGTTGGTCGAGTGTTTAGAGCTTCAGAAGTAGATCTACAACCTATGGTTCTGGTTGGTTGAGTGTATAGAGCTTCAGAAGTAGATCTACAACCTATGGTTCTGGTTGGTCGAGTGTGTAGAGCTTCAGGAGTAGATCTACAACCTATGGTTCTGGTTGGTCGAGTGTATAGAGCTTCAGAAGTAGATCTACAACCTATGGTTCTGGTTGGTCGAGTGTATAGAGCTTCAGGAGTAGACTTACAACCTATGGTTCTGGTTGGTCGAGTGTATAGAGCTTCAGAAGCAATCCTACAACCTCTTGTTATATTTATCGTTGGGTGAAACTTTAATCATCTAGAGGTTAGTAATTGAAAGTGGAGGGGGAAAGTACAAGTGGTTTGTTATTCATTTGAAGAGAATTTCCATGTACGAACATATTTTCTTTAGCACCACATCTTATATGTTTAAGCTATATGCATATGAAATGATTATTCTAAGTCAGCAATAAGGAAAGTAAAATTTAGAGAAAGTGTACCCACATTTGCATGCAGAGAGAGAGCGAAAAACATTTTTGAAAAGAAAAAAACCTCAGTAAAGTCTATCAGGATTTGAGCTCTTATCTAACTGACCTCTGCAGTCTTGTTTACATGAGTGTGATGCCCTAGACCATGAGACCACCGATGTAGGTTTATAAATTAATATGCACAACATGCACTCACACTGTTGTCAACATTATATAAGGCAGGGCTATAGAACTAATAGACTGTGTGTCTGAAGTGGCATGTTTTCTGCCGTCGGTTTTCCCCCATGAACTATGTAAATAAAAACTATTTTTTAATTTCTTACATACTTACTATTGGTCCAAGTATAGCATGGTCCCAAAATCAAGGTTGTCTGTTGTGAAGTACTGTTGTAAATAACATTTAATTTCTAAAACTTTCTTTCATTTACCAATTTCATAAGCATCGCCTAAATAAGTTTCATAAAACGTTTTCAACTTTTATGTTTTCTATCTTTGAAAATATATTTACAATAATTTATTATTATGAATGAATCCAATTTTGCATTTTGCTACATTTTTTCTGAAAATAATGGGAACATGATCTGAAATGAGTTTGTCTGCCCTGATCCAAGGCATTAATCTTGCAATAAATAGCCTCCGACAGGGTGGTCAAGATTTGAATCTCGGCCTCATATATTGGGAGTGGTTTCCCACATGTCATCCCCTAGTCTAGCGAGGTTAGGTCCAGTTGAGTCAAGGTTTCATAAATTTAGGTCTATTGCAGATAGGTGGTTTAAAATTAGGTGCAACAATGTTAGCTCGTATGAGATTTAGTTTATTATTTATTTATTATTTAGCACAGAGTCTTTTTACCCGTTTGGGTTATATGCTTAAGTACTAATTATGTTAATGGATTATGGATCGAGAAGGTTCAATATAGAAGAAGTGAACCCGCATTTGCGTGGAGGGAGAGTGGAAAACCACTAAAGAAATACCACCCTCAGTTCACCCAACCAATATTCAAACCTCAATCTCCCAATCCTTGACAGTCTAGCTCAACACGAAACTAGCACTTTAGCTAACTACGCCACAGAGGTGGGTGAGGTTTAGTTATTGTAGCATTTGTTGAGCTGTGTTAAATCCCATGACCCCATGACCCCATGACCCCATGACCCTGTTTCTGGTCTGGAGCTTGGTGTCACTCCATTGAAGGGACACAATAAAGAATTTCAAAATGCTCCTAGTTTAGTTCTCAATTCATTGTTGAGAAGGCAAGATACATGTATTGATTGTATGTACACTCCATTTACCCTGAAAGATAGCAATCTTACCTTCGTCATTTCCACTGTGGTGTATAACTAATCAAGGATATGTTTTCATGATAAATATTTAACACTGTAGGTATAATGATTCACTACCATTGTAAGGTAGGGAAGGGGAAATGCACGAGCATAAGTATGGTGAAAGGACAAGGAGATAATTGGGGAACAAACACTCCTTAATGCAATCAGAAAGGATAGACGGATATTGACCTCCTAGGGAGTTGAGTTCCTTAGCACTGAATCAATTCTGCACATCAGAGCTGAGCAAGCCAGTCGAGTTCCATATAACTTGGCCAATCCTGCCTGTGAAAGCAGAGCACACCATTCAAGTTCCCTAGCAACAAGAGAAGACAATCCTTCCTCTAGGAGCTTTCCATCAATCTCACTACCTGTTCAAGCTGTGCAGAGTTTCCTCCACTTTTGGTATGTGTACGCTCAGCTCTGCTCTTTTGTTCCTGCGTAGACAGCTGCGCACGGTCTCGACAAGCTCAGAGGTTCTGACTTCGAGCGCATTGTGGCCCTCCCATCATGAAGTTTGGCCTCGTTATAATTATGTCTATGTTGTGTTCATTGGTTGATATATTTAATTGCACACACTCGCAGGCATAGAGAAGAGGTTTCCGTTTAACGTTTGTGTACCCGTATCAACCATGGGCTTGTGTTAAGGCCCTGAATAAATACTTAAAAGACAATATCTTAAGTGCCTTCTCCGTGCAAACCCTCCTTAATAATGCATTGTTGTGTCTCACCCCAAGTATGGGGTCGCGAACCTCTAATTAATATCATTGGTGTCAATAGGTGCAGATGTGAGCTGTCTCCACGAGTGGTAAAAGGGTCCACGAGAGGTGTGGGCACAAAGCTATCTGCATTTAATGTCATTATCAAGTAGAAATGACCAGCTTCAGTGGCGATATGGTCTAAGACGCTACTCTCGCAGTAGACTCAACTGCCAATGACTGGGAGATTGAGGTTCAAATCTTATTCAGGTGTACTGAGGGTGGTTTTTCTGAAATGGTTATCCAATCTCCCTCTGTGCAAATGCAGGTGCACTTCTTCTAAATATAACCTTACTCTTCCATAAAACCATTAGCGTAATTAATACATAAGTATATGACCCGAATAAGTAGTAAGACGCAGTGTTTAAAAAAAGTAGAAATGAGAAAGAATTTAGAGGCAATGTTCCCAACTTTGCATGAAGAGAGTGAGCTAAATAGTTTAAGAGTTGTGAGTTTAGTTATTATAATTTTAGATCCACAGCACCTACACAAAATGGTAAGTTAAGTTATAAAACTCCCTCTTCACTTCAAGTAGATAAATGTAGGATATAAAATATCTCCACCCTTTTATCCCTATTTTTCAAGCTCTCACACATCTTTAATAATAATGGTAATAATAATCAACGTTGATATCAACGTTAAGGCTGCCTTTTCTCACTTAACCAAATGAGGACTAGCCATTCTTTAAACTCTCACAACTCTTGTTAGGGCTCCCTTGTTGACAGTTTTTCAAAGGCTAGACAATGTTCATTAGAACACACGCGAGGATTAGAGTAGAGATAAAGAACAAAACTATTTGAGGTTAGTATTATATTCAACCATGTGTAATTAAAAATTTCAAATATTCACATACCCCTTTTGTAAGTATTTTTATCAATCACTCTTTCCTGAATCTTCTTCTACATATAATACATGTACCATAAAGAGTACCTAAAATGAGGTTTTTCTTAAAACTGTTATGTTTAAAAACTGTAACAAAATAGGTGGAGTAATTTCATGCTGGAAGTTCGTCTAGTTTTAATGACAATGAATCATGCAGGAGAAAATATTATTTTAAAACTATTATGGTGTGTGCGTGGGACAGTAAAACATAAGAATAGATAACAATTACTCATTTATTTATGTTCTATTATACTTCACATGATGGTTTACACTAACAAAATGAGACAAATTTAAAAACTACAATTTCCCTGAATTGTAGTTTAAGCTATTTGTGATTAGATAAACAATATTACAATTATATTAGGGGCGGCCTGATGTCAATCAGCCAATTAAGTTGGTGATCAGTATTTATGATCCTGATCACCATTTGGGTCACTGATTGTTTGGGCTAATCTTTTGAAGATCAGGCACTGGTGACGGTAGACTATTGTGTGTAGTATTACAGCTGAAGGGGGTATGTAAGAACGAGAATGAGTAAAAGTGAAGAGTGGTTGAGCAGTGAGTGGCGTTGATTTGATTACTATTTGGCCGTCTGTACAAACGTACACTATTAAATTGCATCTCACTCAACCTTCACCTATATTCATTCTTGTTCTTGCATCCAGCCTTAAGATTCGGAAGGGGAAAAGGTATATTTTCCAAAGTCAAGTACAAGGTCAACCACGAAGGGGAAGATTCAAAGGGTGCTAAAATTAGAGAATTACTATTAAGGGTTTCAAAACTAGTCCATGGATACAATATTTATCATCTTTATATCAGTATCTAAATTTAGTGAACAGCCAATACTTTTGAAATTATTTTGAAACTAGCGTTGTCATTTATTTACGTATTGTTTTTTAGTTTTTAATTTAAAATATAAATTAGAAAAATTGTTAGCTATACTTGATGTAAAAGAGGATGTTGGACAGAGCTAGTATTGCCCGGTAGTATACGAGATGGCCATTCAATTCCTGCTCTGAATCTTCGTCATCAAGAAACGTTACACACTGCTGCCCCTACTCTCCACCCAGAGCCAACTGCGAGCAGTCACCCCCCGTTCTTCTTTCAGAAATAATAACTCTGAGCAAGCTGTGAGCGACAAGGACTTATAGTAATATTGCAATTATCACTAGTGTTAATTAGGAGTGTGATAAGTTTTGAAACTTCGGCTTGGCTTAGAAACAAATATCAGCTTCGACTTCGCTTCGAAAAAATGCAATAAAACATTTTCCAAGTAATTATAGTGTATTAGATTGTATAAATAACCAAAATAGATCTTTCAAGGAGAAAACAACAAAAATATTTTAATTATGATACAGCTTTGAGAATATTTAAAATATTTAATTCGAGTTTGTCTAATTTATTATTATTTTTTATATATTTTTAATTTGGTAGGGGTGGTGGTGGTGGTGCTGGTAGTAGTGCTGGTAGTGGTGGTGGTGGTAGTGGTGGTGGTGGTGG
>CABFWB010003978.1:44824-67584 GCA_902151455.1 Timema bartmani
GGTAGTGGTGGTGGTGGTAGTGGTGGTGGTGGTAGTGGTGGTGGTGGTAGTGGTGGTGGTGGTAGTGGTAGTAGCACCGCGTCTTACTACCCGTTCGGGTTATACGCACTCACGCTAATGTGCAATGGTAGGGTGATTGTGAGATGAAATGGAGGACCTACAGTTTAACGAGGAATCCGAACCACGGTAGAGGCTTGGCATTCTACGCACTCACAAGTTGTTATTAATACACGTCTTATCAGAGGTGAAGGAAGGGTTTGGCAATCAGATAGATCTGTGCCGGGACCAAGGATTAAACCTTGGACCCCTAGCACAGAAGTCTGACACATTACCCCTAAACCACCAGGTCACCCAATTAGCTTTATGGATTTATAGTAAGGGATCTAAACATGTCTCATTTCTTCTACCTAGTAGTTGCTGCTAATAAAATGTGATATTAGATCATAAGCTGTCAATTAGAGTGAGTTTATCTCTTATTTTAGAATAATAAGATTTAGTTGTCGGTAGGAGTTAATATCCAAACAGTTATATAAATTAATATATTTGCCCTGATAATTTTAAACTAGAGTCGGGTCAAATCCACTATTTTATGAATCCGAATCTCCAATTTACCAATGAATCCCGAATCTCAAATCCAAATCCTAAACTTGGAAAAAATTTATGAACATAAGTGTAAATAAAAATATAATATAAAATAGAAATACTAACTAAATGTTAACATTCTTTCTTAAAATCCATTAATTATAACATTTATATAATCAGTAGTGTTAAATTACTGGTCTGGGGCCTGGTTGTTGAGTTCATCCTATAATTATAATTGGTTCTGAGCCACCAATAAGCAGTATTAGAGCTCTAAAACAAATTTCCCTTGAAATTATTTTAATAGGATCCGAGTCTTAAAACCTCAGCAATTATTTCTCATTATATAAGTGGACTTAATTTAACTGAAATTAATAATTTTTTTAATGTTCTAGTGCCAGCGATAAAGTGAATTTTTTATTTCCGTTTAAACTTGTATAAGCAGGTGTACTCTTTAACAAAATGAAAATGACACAAGTGAACAGTTATTTTGTTAAGTGTAATCATTGCCTATTAACTTTATAGTATTGAAAAGAAAAGAAACCAAATGATTGACATAAGTGTTCAGCTTGATTGGCAACAAATGATCGGCAAAATGGTGTATCGGCACAACCCTAAATAATATAAGCTAGGAGTATGCGAAATCCACTTTTACCATTTGAAGTTAAGTCAAATCTAATAATATCAGATATTCCCAAGGCCGAATCAAATTTTGAATAGTTAAACAAGTATTTAATGTTTGATAAACATACTATTCTTAGCATAACTATATTAATTTAGGTAGTAAATATAATTTACACAATACTATATTTCAAACATAATTAATACATTTCATCTTAAGTTGATAAATTAAGTTATCACAAAATGTAATATAGTTATTTCAATTAATTTTTTACACAACACTAATTTGTGATTGCAAAATACTTGCAGAAAATTTGATGTCGAAGTTTTCGGCACACCCTATAAGAAAACACCGACTACACTATACCACAGAGATATATATCACCTTTAACAATCAACAAAGAATTATCCTAGACAGAAAACAAAGATATTCCTTAGGGTAAAGAAATGGCGCAGAAATCCCAGTGTCTTGATGATGATTTACATTTCTAGACTTTCATTTTTCTAAAGTGTAAATAATATTTACAGGCCAAAAAAAAATTCAATAATTTCAAGAAACCTTCACTTGCCAAAATCAACTTATATAGTAGAATTGGCATGAATAATAGCCCACTAAATTATAGGTGCATCTCAGATAAACTGCTTATTTAATGTCTTGTAGGTTAAATCGTTTATTTATACATATTAAAGTGATGAAAATTCCACCAATGAGCGTTTGTATTAATGGTTGGAAGAATATTATACCATGGTAAAGAATCTGAATGACTCAGGTGGTAGAGCATTGGTCTTCCAAGATATATCTAGGGCTCAAATTTGTCTATAGTAAATACAGCTGAACTTTGGTTGAGTGGTGAATTAATAGTATTATGTCTAGTTGTTGGGTTTGTCCCAGAATCATCGTTTGAAAACAATTGGCAGTGACCCAGCCCTAATATTTAGATCTCTTTTTTATTTTTATTTCCTTTTGCAATTACATTATTAATAGTTGTAAAGCGAGTGTGTGGAGACCTTACCGATTTAAAAGACCCATACAGGGTACGAGAATACTCTACACATCGTCTGTGACCTCAAATACTGCCCCACTGTACGCAAGGTCCCAATAGTGCTCCACAGAGTGCTTCTTAAAGTGCTCACGTGCCAACTTTTCTGTAGGACACACCTTGAACTTCATCTCACCAAAGGTGCGCTGCTTGATGCTTCCTTCCCAGACTAGCACACATTTGTTGGGTACCTCCCGGCCATCCACACTCCGCACTGCGTCTTCCTCCCACTTGATCCGGGAGAGCATCAATTTGCGGTATTTTTTGTGCTGCTTTATGCCTCCTTCGACCACAACCACATTGCAATCCTTGAACAAAACAACACAGCCTGTCATGAACAGTTGGTGTGCATTTGTCTCCACCTTATACTTCTTAGCTGCGTTGGACAGCTCCTTGATACGGTAAACAGAGACCTGGACCCCCAATGTTGTGTCCTCTGTCAGTTTGCGAACCTTCTTGTCACGTTTTTGCTCTGCAGTAAGCCGTCGAGCCGCGTTTGCCTCCTCGTGTGCCTTTTGCCGCTTAGCCATCTGTTCTCGCACATGAGCCTCTATTTTGGTGGGGTCCTGAATGGCTTCAGTTCCCAGGACACGCATGAGGTTAGAAATCCTTAGTTTTGGCTCCGGTGGTGGCTCCAGTCCCAAACGAATCTTCTCCTGCTCTTCTTTCCATGCCTCCCGCCGGTTCTGCCGGCGGAGCTTCTTGCGTTCTTTCTGAGTGAGAAATACGGGCATATACACGGGCTTGAGCGGTTCTGTTGGAGGTCGCAGCTGAGTGGGGTGTTCTACAAGGTTGCTGACAGCACTAGGCTTTAGGTTTGAGTCCCCGCTGGGGCCAAAGTAGCTTTCACTTCGGAGCACTACAGAGTCCCACCATTCTACATCTGGGACTTGCTCTTCTGCAGATTGTGTCTTGGGTGCGATGAGCGCCAGCTTAGTAGCCGATGAGATGCCTGTCTTCTTGGCAATCTGCGAAATCTCATTCTGCAACTTGTCAAGCTGTGCTTTCATCCGCATGCTGTTGGCCAGCTGTTGGAACTTTCCAGGTTCGTGAAAGCGAAGTGCTCGTTTGACGCGCACCGCAGACTTGGCCCCCAAACGTGGATCAAAGAATTTTGTCTCTGCAAGATTGTCCACCACCTGTTCCTGTAGCTGTTGACGAAATTCTTCACGCTTCTTAGCACGAATGTTGGCTTTGAGTGTTGGCGTGGGGTGTGAAAGTTGCACCTCCTTCCCGGAAACGTCCACCGTGCGGCCTTCCTTGTTCAAGATAAGTGGGGCAGGCTTGTCTTGCACAAAGGGTCGGATTTGAGGGATGTTGTTCAGGACACCCGTCGTCAGCTTTGACTGAATCTGAAGGAGACATGCATCAATCAATTATGGGCTAAATGAAGATATTCAAACTAGTTGAAAAAATTATTTTCATGTTTGAGGCACATAATTAAGCCTGTTTATATCAGAGATTTTCAAACTCAAAGTGAATCAGAATATTTGTTTACTAACTCTAATCAAATCTGAATTTACTATTTCATGTTGAGAATGTCTTGAGTCAAATTTGAATCCAAATAAAATAATTTTAGTAATACATTATCAAACCCAAAATAAAATACAAATCCTATTAAAATTCATATTTAGATTGAAGAATTTCAAAGCTTCATACATGTTTACACATAGGTTTATATAAGGAAAGGGGTATAACAATGAACATTCTTTATTTCAAACACTGCCACTGTCACCATTGGACAAATACCGCCCAATTTTAATAGGAAGAGCCTTTTAGAAAATACAAACCTTTTTTTGCGGTCAACATAACTGTTTACTATATTGTTAGTACAAAGAAAACAATCTAATTACTGCATTATGTAGTATTGTATGTAGGATATTATTATGACAAGTGAATAAATCTAGTATGTACAGTAGCCCTATGACTTCTTTGGTGCTGAATGACAGTTATGAAAAGTTACCAGACCAAATTATGTATCCCTACGCCGAGCCATATGATCTGCAAAAACATGTGTTTAGCAGCTGTCACTTCTGACATTCAAAATTTAGGTTTATACAAGAAACATATAATATGTAGGTTTTATTTATTTAATGTTGACCTTGATATGTTGATGTTAGGCCTAGTATTGATTATTAATTTTGTCTACAATATTAAACTTTTTAAAATTTTAGTATTTAATCCCATATTAGTTTTTATTATTATTATTATTAAATTATTTTTACTAATAATTTTTTTTAATTTATAAATAATTATTTTTTGATATTATTATTATTACTAACATTATAAATGTGAAAAATCTGAACGTGTAGTATTACATAGAGAGATAAAACCACTTGTCGTAAACTTTTATAACACTAATACAACAAATAAAGTCATATTCGTTATGAACTGGCTTGCACCCTTTTAAGTGTTTCCCAACGAGGTCGCAAGAACTTCTTCTAAATAATCATATTCGTAGGCATCCTCTTCTTTAGCCAGATTAATGATAGGTGGGTGGGATGAAATAAAAAATACACCATAGGGCTTACTGACAAATCAAAAGCTATCTTAATTCAAAAAATCTATTTCAGATTCATTACTCTTAAGCAGTTATAACAAAGTCTCTAATAAAACTACAATAACTTATAACTTGAAGTCTTAGCCTGATATTTATTTAATCAACACTGGAGAAAGACTCGCTAGTATTTTTTACTACACGTCACAGATTTTTTTTGGAATACTATAAAAATCCTAAAACTTGAGGTTTACCCTAGAATGCAACACAACACAATCTTGGGGTTAAAAGATATATTTTATAGTCTTGATACACAGACTTGAAATATTGAATAATGTATATTGATCACTGAGAAACACTCGTTAATTTTTTTTATCACATATTTAGTCATATTAGATAATTAATTATTCAAAGATCACTAAAACCTATTTATTTTCCAAGGATAGCACGCTCACACACCGAACTAATATTCACAAAAGAGCACACGAATTGCTAAGTAGCCGAATTAATATTCAAAAAAGATTATTATTGAAATTTGTAATAAAATTATTAACCATAACATAGAAATGCCTAAATACTCAACTATAAAATATTTTGTCCACTTAAACTTGTGGACACACGCACGTGGTTTTATTAACTGTATTTTATAAGATAATTCACTGTTATAATATCTATTTAAAATTGTTGGATTTTGGTTATGAGCATAACCGTTTGGTTGTTTGTATAGTTTTGAAGTTTGCGTTTGCTGTTTGATTCAAATTAGTTATTAAAAGCAAGAGCTCATTAAAAGTGGCCTTAGATTCAAATAACAAATATGGCCACTGAATAGAAGCTATGCTGCCAGTTGGTGACGTAGGTGACCTTGTTGCTGGTTGGGCGGCGAATGGTATTAATACTCGTGTTTAAAAAATTTGAACTTTATATTATTTCCAAACATTTTGTATATCTTTTCCTCTTTATTATCACAAACCATTTATTTATGTTAAAGATATGCGAGGCCAGTTATAAAAATATAAATAACTGAATATAATACCATTAAGTGTAAAATTTTATGCTCTATTTAATCTGTAATTGCCACAAGAGTCAAAGAAAAATGAGAATGAATTTACTAGACTTTTTTTTTCTTAAATTTGATTATGGAAAATACAATTCTACTGTAATCCTCAGGGAAGTATTGTTAAAAGTGATTGAAAGTATTTTTTAGTGACAATAATAGTAATACTTAGCAAATAATAATTATTTCCAAATATGTTGACAAAAATTACTTTCAAACAATGTTGGCATTACTGATACCATCTGCTAGCTTCTGCTAGCTGTCATGTAAAACCAAAGAAGTGCTAAGTTTACTGTAGCATACTGTACAGATTGCCTTATACACAGAACAATACACAAATAAAATGAAATGAAAAGTGAACGTGTGTGTGTGTGTGTGTGTGTGTGTGTGTGTGTGTGTGCGCGCAAGCACAGACTAACCCCCGCTGAAGGCTCAGAAGGGAAGGGAGGTACGACATTGAAGTACCGTAGTTAATACTATGTAGGATATTTTGAAAACTTTCCCTAGAGGGCTAAGGAGGGGCTACTCCCACTTCACATGAAACAATAGCATTTCTGACATCCCTACAGTAAAATACTGGGTATTAATCAGTTGGTGTTCTCAATGTTTTTCCACTGCTTGTACATATTTTATGCATAAATATGCACCTCCAGCAGTGTCCGCGTCCATTATTGAAAAAGTCTCTTATTTGGAAGTTGTTTCCCTGTCAGAGCCAATTTGTTTAACGGGGCAAATTTTAACCCTCTGTTATAAAGAAGAATCCACTATTCAGATGTGTCTTAAGAGAGATTTCATTGTATTATTTATCAAAAGTAACAGCTGCAGATTACATGAATTAATGTATGAATATGTGAAAGTAGATCTAGTAGCTTTTCTAGCAGTCAGATAAGACTCTTCTTTGATCAACTTTTAATGAAAAATAGATCTTACCACCCAACCCTCAACCTAAGTTTTTCTCTTTCAAAACCCTTTCAAGAGAGAGTGTAAAACCTGCTTAGAAATCTCCTAAAATGGGTCTGAAACAGAAATTAAAAAAATATAATAAAGAAAATTGGTATAGAATGGTAGGACATACGCAAAGAGAAATCTATAAATTTGGTTGCTAAAATTACTTTCTTGAGAAATAGGGATAGTATGAGTTAGGGCTCACTTTTATACTATTTGAGAAATTTTAATTTGAAAACGTATATAAAAATGTGCCAGGACATTAACAAATTAAGTGTTTACTTTTTAAAATGTGTAGGTACAAATTTTTTTTCTGTATTTTTACATTCATCTTTCATCAACAGAACATTTCTGAAAATTTAAAATTATGTGTAACTGTGAAAGTGATCATAAAATGGAGGTGTTAAGAAATGAGGATTGAAGTTTATTTTTTCCTATCTAGGTCCTGTCAGGTTGATCACTTAGCACTTTACTGTAAATTAATTAACAGTGTTTCTACATTGCTTTGATACATTTCTGTCATTGAACAGTTATTGTCACTATGTAGGTGGGGTGAATAATAATATAATGGAAGAAGTTACAGGTTGACCTCCATCTTTCTTGTTCCTTCTGCCATTATAATAAAAAAATTTAAAGAAATTGTCAGATAAAATATTAAAGACACTGTAGCTACCTGTGCTTGCAGAGCCGCTATCTTGCGGGCTTTGTCTGAATCTCCTCGTTGGATGAGCATTGGGATGGTTGGAGGGGGCGGGGGACCGAAAAGAGACGGTCTGATCACCACTGCATCATTATTCCTGAATGTCACTGCACGCACCGGGGGTGCCTCGTCTGCACGCAATGCGTTAAGAGCCCTCTTGCGTTCTTCAATCATCTTCTGAGCATTGGCCATCATCTCTTTTATCTGGAAAAGAATAAATATTTAAATAATTAAGTTTTAGGCATGTGCCAAAATTAAAATACTTCAACTATACTTTTAAAAAAATTCCAGCCTTAACAATTGTAAGTTGATGGCACTACAGAGACAAAACAGAACCAGAACCCATGAGATTCACTCCTCGTTAAACTGAGAGGGTAAGGAAAAGGACTTCCTGTCCGGACCCCTTCTTAACACCGGCTGTCCTCAAAGACCTTCCCCTGTTTTCTGCATGAGGCAGCAGGGTAGGGTTTGGGACTCAGTCTGCCACGGGAGGAGCTCCAACAACAACGTCTATGCCGACCCAAGAATGGGATAAGTAAGTCCACCAAATAATTCAGCATTTACAGGGAGTTCTGGAGCAAAGACTCCAAGCAGCAACCTGATCAGCAGTATAAAATTATGTGTCCATACTCGTGCAGGCGACCTGAGCTAGTCCTATGTTGCAGCTGTGAGACTCAGATGACTGATGTCAAGTGCAGCGGTCACCTTGTTGATCCTTAGAGAGTCCATTTTAATTACCCAGCAGGTGCAGGTAACAACCACTTTTGTTAGTCACTGTAATCTAGACATCGGTGTAGTAGTGGTGCACATCGAAGTTCCTCTTGAACATCTCTCTATACTACTATCCAACAAACCACCCTATCCACCAGGATCCAAGCAATCTGTGTAGTAGTGGTGCACATAGAAGTTCCTCTTGAACATCTCTCTAATACTACTATCCCACAAACCACCCTATCCACCAGCATCCAAGACCCTCACTGTTCAAGGTCCATCCATACTATGCAATGCTTCACAGTTTCACTGCTAGTGTAGTGATTACAATCCTTTATTTTAAGATGAAAATATTTATGTTAATGAATTTAGTTTGTTGCATGTATTTATCTCTGAAAGTCTGGATATTTATAATTTCCTTTGTGAATTCCTTTTATCTATGGGGTTGTATGACAGAACGCGTTATTATTACCAGCCCATAATTTCATTTGTTATTTATAGACCTACCATACTCCTTACCTAAAAATGCAAAAAATATTTAACATAGTTGATAGGGAGAAGGAATTTGCAAGGGATTTTTTTTTTTATACATTTGATAAAAGTAGGCAATTCTTAAGTGATTTTTTGTATTGAGGTAGGCCCTATTTGTGATTTATTAAATGCCATAAAATCATTTTATGAAGAATTTTCTTTTTATTTGGAAATTTTTTAACTAAAATTTGTTGTTCTTAAGGTGCGACCGAAGGAAGCGCAAGCATTTTTACAGTTTTTATAGAATTGAAATTTTTCGGCCAATATAAATCAAATATTTCTCCAGTATCAACATAGATTTTAATTTTCTGCACGTGCTAAGATCAACAGATTTGGAATATCTGTTAAGGGTGTCCTGGAAATTTGTCAAAACCTTTTAAATAAAGAGAAAAAGTTTTGACAAACTTCCAGGACACCCTTGACAGATATTCAAGATTTGTTGATACTAGCACGTGCAGAAAACTAAACTCTATACTGCTACTGGAGAAATATTTGATTTATTTGGGCCGAAAAAGTGTAATGCTATAAAAACTGAAAAATTACTCGCGCTCCCTTCGGCCGCACCTTAAGATGAAATTTCAAAGTTTTACTTGACCTAACATAGGGTCGTTTATAATTTAATAAACTATTACTTAACAAGATTTTGTATTCATCCACATCCCAAATTTTTTGCTATGTTGGCCACCTATATAAATTCAAATCACTTTTTAAGCCAATGAAATATAAATGAGGTGTATTACTTAAACAAGTTTTTATTTGTTAGAAAAGGCCAAAGTTACCATAAACAGGTTATATCCCATATTGTGACGAAGTTCTAACAGCCTAATGCTTAGATGGATTAAATAATTTACTGTTGTCATATTCATAATGGAATTAGCACGAAACATCCAACTAAGTAGCCTCTACCAAACTGATGTTGAGGAGGGACCAACACCAGTTATGTCATTTAAAATGACCCAATGTAAATGTGTAAAAACTTACTAACATATGCTTAACAAATGGAAAATACCAGGGACTGAATTCACTAATGGGAGCAAATAGATCTATCTAAATCACTAACAATAACATGTGCAGTTTGAGAGAAAATCTGTACCGTTTATGTGTGTCCATTTAAGAGTAACTTAATGTCGATAAATTAAAATGATGGCATGTCATTGTAATGCCTCAAAATACACTGAGCTAAATGTACTACAGTTAATAATAAAGGAGTTAAAATAACATTCATCTTACAAACACACATTTTGTTTCAAACAAGACTAAGCTATAGTGGTAAAAAAGCAATTAATACTTACCTGGTATTGTTACATTTTACAATCATTTAACACCAAGGCATGCCTTTCATTACAATAAAACAAAACAAAATCAAATAAAACAAACTGTGGAATCTTTTATAGACCCAAGGATGTCTTGTCATTAAAAAATATGGCATATAAGTATGTTATTTAAACATGTTTTTAAGTTTCTATGAAAATTTTTTAGTGAAACGAGAGCTTTAAACTAAAAATATAAATAAGTACTTTGAAATAAATAATTTTGTTGTTTGAAAAGCCCCCAGAAATATCCCAACTCATAATTTATCGCTCTTATGAGAAAAATATTTAGTAACAATTTGTATTTTTTGCCATTTTGATTTTAGAGCATTTAAATAAAGTACCATTGACTTTGTAAGTAAATTCTTTACATGAGTTGGTAAAAAAAAAAGTGTAAATGATGACATTATGGTAATGTCGCCATAGTTCTTGCCACAAGTTTGCTCTTTGTTTAGTGAATAGAGAAATAAAAATGGCGCATCTTGGTAGAAAGGTTGTACAGTTTCTATACTTGCTGCGGGGCATCTTTACAAACTTTAGTGGAGCTAGACCCAGTATATTTTAAAAGATGGATGTAAAAAAGCATATCTGTGATTGCTTCACACAAAAGACTCATTTTCAAAATAATTGATCTTTATTAATTACACAAGTGTAATAGAGATGAGGGTAGAATTTCAGAGAAAATGTATCCCCATTTGTGTTGAGAGAGTGGGAAACCGTTTAAGAAAAAGACCAGAGTACACCCGACTAGAATTCGAACCTCAATCTTATCATCACCAGCAATTCAGTCTAACATGAGATTGACAGGATGGAACACGTGAAAACCAATACAGGTGATACAGTGATAGTCAAACCTGTACAAATTATTGATGCTTGCAACTATTTGTTGACTATCTTATTGCCCTATCAATCCGGCCTATCCATAGTATTTTAATAATGCTAGTGGGTAGAGGTGAGAAAGGTGGAATTTTAGAAGAAATTCTACCCTTGGCAAATCTGGCTATGATGTCAGGCGTGTGGTCACCAGCGAACCATACTATTTGAGCTTGTTATAAGCCCACTGGTGTGAGTAATTACTCTTTTAAATATCAAAGCAAGATTATAATAAAGTTGTCCAACCCCCCCCACACACACACCTGTATCGCTGTGAGTTGGCCTGGGCTAGGACTACCGGACGGGAAGAAAACCATCTGCTCTGCCTCAAACCGCAACCTGGCCTTCTTGGCCTCATTGTCATCCAACATCATTGTCTCATGTTGACGCTTCTTGCTAGGTGCGGGCCGATGCGGAACCTTTCCTTCCTCTGCCAGCTCAAATATCTTCTCAGTCAACCGGGCTGCCTTCTTCTCGTCCAACAGAGAGGACAGCTTGCCTGCCAACAAACACAGTCTACATCACCACTATGGGGCGCTCTTGCAACGCTCGCACAGACCAGTGTTTGTCTGGGAGCTAAAGCTGACACCTAGCCTACCGCATAAATGTTTTAAATAAGCTCTTTTTCATATTTTAGATTTAGTATTATATAAAACTACAGTTACAATATTAACCAAAATACTGTTTTAGAACAATAACTACTTGACATCAATAGTGGTATTTAGAAGGGGAAAGTTGGGAGTAATGGGCTATCTTGATTTTTTTATAACTTTTTGAGCAAGAAATTAGTTTTTTTAAACATATTAAATTACATATTTTTTAGTACCTTTTAGTATGAATACATATTTTTTGTTTTATAAAACGAGAGGACAAATTAAAAAAGAACCCTATAAAAGTAAAATATTTACAACCAGGACTTTTATTTAAAGTGATTTCATAGAATTACTTTATACTTTGATGTCAAACTTAAAAGTTATGTATAGCAAGGGCTCTTTCTCTACCACCACATTGACGATGGGGTGGAAGTTTTATTACTACACGTTATGAACAATACTTAGACCTAAATCTTCTCTTCCAAGAAAAATAAAATCCATCGCCTGACTTTTTCTCCTGAAAAACTAATCTCTCAAAAAATCCTCATCGATGATATTTTCTATTTTTTCCAGAAAATGCACTTGAGTATTTTTGTTTGTTTTTATTTGTATATTTTACCACAAAATAAGCTGCTTCCCTATGCAAGCTTGTGCCAAAATAAAAAATTTCAACCTTTCTAAAAAATCTTTACTCATAAGATGAATCCATCTGTTGGACTTCATCCGAATCAGAGGAAGTTTCAACATTTCTTTTAGGAACTTTTGAGTATATTTGTAATGGGGTTTAAAGAGTTTAAATCACTGCTTCATGTAAGATGATTGGGTTAGTTAATCTAAAAAATGCAATAGACAATATTATAAGAGATAACTAGTTGAGGAACAATGGTGTTGGTCCTATTAAACAAAGGACCCTGAACTGAATTTAAATTACTTTATTGAGAATATATTCCTATGTTAATAACATAGAGACAACCACTCCTGTGATGACTTTATTTTATTTAATAATGATTGTAACTTAAGTTTGTATAATGGTAGAGTCTGAACAATGTATTTAGTAATATGCAGGAGGTTTGGGTCATATCCCACCCCTCCTTTATTGTTTTGTACCAAACCTCCTGCATGACCTATATCTTAAAATAAAATGTTTGATGAAATTAGGTTAGATATCAAAGTAAACTATTTAATATTTTATAGTTTCTCACATCTCTTATCCTTTCATAACAAATTCTGATCATAGATAAATCCCAATAATCAGAGTAAATAAAATCATATTATCAAGTACTAAGCCATTGCAAACCTTCGAAATTTCAAATTTGAATTTGATTCAAAATTTAGAGTCTTAGTAATGAAAAGATTCAGATTCAAATCAAAATTTTGAGTCCAATTAAATCCTGGATTCAGATTTGATGGGTTTGTTCAAATTTTGGATCTATAATAATCATACTTGCTTAACACATCAATACAATCAGACCAGTTACCAGTTGGATATTAGAGTGAATAAAATAATTAACCTAGTTCCATGTCATAAAGAAATCACATGGGTGACAGTTGTTTGTGAGTGAGAATATATTTTATTTAAAAAAAGTAGTCAGGCCCACATTTTGGTAAATATTAATCAACCTTTGCTTTATGGTTGAAAAACGATGTTTTCGTTATGTTTCACCTTTTGAGATTAGTGCTTTGAATAACATTTTCTTTTTAATAAACCTAAAATATGTATAAAATGATATCAACTTTTTTGAAATATTTTATTATTGGATTGGAAACTTAACATAGCAAAATATTCAACATATAATTGATTTGAAACAGTATCATAGTAGGCCTAAAATAAAATATTCAATTCAGATTTTAAACTATTACTAAAATAAAATGTTCAAGCCAATTTTGTAAGCATGGGATTTGACTAAGATGTGATGTGATAAAATAAATTTAGTATGAGATTTGATTTGGATTTGAAACAATATTTTTTATTTTAGGCATGAGATTCAATTTGGATTCAATTTTTTTTTTTTTTAATGTAAGCTTGAGATTTGATTCAGATTAGATTTAATTTGAAATTGAAAATTATGGACTAACATTGGTTTATTATTGTGTTGATAAAATTAATTACTAATGTTTAAAAGTAACTTTTAATTCTACTGCCAGAACAATGCTATTTGCTATTATTGATTCATCCTAGCCTGAGACCTAAAGTAAACTAACACTACAATATCACCCCGTGAAGCACCTACATGATTGGTGGAACAAAAGTGCATTATATTAAACAGGTGCGACCCTGTATAGTCAGTACCATAGCAAAGTAGGTCACTCCGAATTTTTGTATTTTTTGATGCTTTTAAATGTTTATATATATTATACTATTATAAAATACTATGCAACAATTATACAGAATAAATCACGTACAAGAGTGTAGACACCTAATCGCTGTCGGATAAAGGTTCAATCCCACTGAGACTGGAGTCAGACCCTTGCCAATCTTCCTCGGTGCTGTCATTGTCATCTCCAGTATTTATAGCAGTATGATCAACATTATCTGCTAATCTATCCAATGCCCACATCTTATCCTCCTCCTTGATTACATGTTCAATGTAAGCGCGCCACTTTTCAGGCGTGACCTTCAATAGGCCAGTGTTAACAAAACCTCACTTCTCGCAGCTTGAAAGTTTAGTTATGTCTTGCCACATATCCCTTTACTTGGCTCCACACCAATTCAATAGGATTTAGATTAATAAAGTGGTAAGGTGGAAGTCTTGTAACAGTGTGGCTAGATTTTTTAGAAAAATCCTCTAGAGCATAATTGTGATAGCTTGATTTTAAAGTTTTAACAACATTTAATAGTTCAGCTTTCACATCATTTAAAATTGAAAACGACGTTTATGGATTGTAGCCAGTTGGTAAGATTGATTTTAAGCCAAGAATGTGTAGACGCGCGATCACGTTTAACACAGTGGTATGAAACATTGACCATAGTGATTACACCACATTGTTCCAAATTAGGTAAAATTTCTTTGAACCATTTTTGAAAAACTTCACCATTCATTTCTTCATGATGGTCAATCGTTTGTTTGGAATCAAAAATAAGAAGGCCACTGTCTAAAAAAGACACTGTCACTGCTGATGTGATGAATAATGATTAAATGTTTTCCTTATCCAGTTGGATTTTTAGTCTTGTAGACAAGCCAGACAAAAAAGACTGTTTCTTGGTTTTAACAGTAGCGACAACCCAAACTTTAGATGTGACATACCCTTAATTTATCCAAATTTCGTCTGAATAATATATTTTTCTTCATTCCTGCTGTAACGTTGTTACAACATGAAAGAGAAAAGATTGTTTTGGCTCACCAGTTCTGTCCCCATTTGGTTAGTCTGCAACGAGGCTCCAACATTACGTACACTTCGTGGCCCGACTTGTATCAAACTAACTAACCGTGGTTCGACGTCTGCCTGCAAAAGCGCCTCACCCAAACAAGAGACTGTCTACATGCGCAGGTCCATACGCGCCAGCAAAGTGTCTTAGTATCAACGGTCGACTAGCCGGCGCGCAATTTGAATAATTTCCCGATCATCAGAGATCCGTCTAGAAACTGTGCACTCTCCTCGCCCCTCTTCACGACCGTGCTTCCCGCGAAATGATAACACGTGATTGTGACTTTGTGTATAAAACAGCTGGACTCTATTGCTGAGTGACTCATTTCTCTGCATTCTCTTAGGTGAGACACTTAGTGTTCAAATTAGAATTAGGGTATATTTTTTTTTTGTTTCAAAATTCTGTTTGGCATCATGGATTCTAAATTTTATGTTTCGGCAATATTAATTTAAAACCTAACTTAAAGCTTCAATTCTAATGAGACTGCAGGATTTCCCTGGAAGTCGTAGTTGTTCAGTCAAACTTTAAAAAAATATTGTAATAGCAGACTCGTCTCGTCCGCTTCACGGATGGGTTCGGGGTTTATCACATCGCCATCTTGGTGGTGCGAAATACTTTATAGGATCTTGTTGGAAATATGACTTTACTTGTCAAAGTTAAGAATCTTAGTCTTATGAAATTATGTACTTGTTGCTCAAATCTGGGGCCGCGAGCCCGCACTCTTAGCTCATTAATCATGTTAGTGGTTAGGTTGGTTAACTTTAATGATATTTATTAGATTTCTTGTTACCTTTTTACTTCGCCTTGTAATGGCAATTAAGACGAACCATTATTGTTTAGCGTACTCTAGTCTTTTACATTACTACTGGAGAGTCGCCATGGGCGACTAGTATATATCTTTACGATTGTTCCTTTTTTTTATCAGCAGGTTATCATTTCTATATGTAGTTATTATGGGTATACTTCGTTTTCTGGACAGGGCCAATTTAAATATGTTTGTTTGTCGATACCTTGCTGTACATTCTTAGAGTCTTGGGGTCGTGCCCCATTATGCTTATTTCGGCTTGTCTGTTATGGCCATCTGTTATTATTATCAACGCCTTTACTCTGAGCATGTCTCGCTCTCACTCACTCTCTCTCTGCGAGTTATGTTATTTACTGAATAAAAAAAAACTCTCTTGTAATTAACCTGCCTTTTATTTATGGTAATGTGGACCATCTAAATTAAAGGGGGGATGGGGGGTTACACTGCCTGTAGTTAATAAAAGCCCTTAAATAAAGTCTTCTCCATAGTGAAATATCATCTTATCAATTATTATATTTTTGTGATTCCTTTTAAGCAATTTTAAAACCAATACTTTTCAAAAGCTTGAAAAAAGTTGTTCATTTAAAGGTAGGTAGGTCAGGGTCACTATTGACTAGTTCTAATACTTTGTTCAATTTTGGAGGTTTATTTATAAAAAATATAAAAAAGGAACAAATAGCGGACTTTACTAATTCGTTGACCTTGCCCAATACAGGTTTTTTTTTTCTTTTGTTCCCAGGAGATGTAGGTTATGTTTTCCGGTTTTTTGTTTTTCTTTTCCCACCCTGAAAATACTACTCTGAGAAATTGCAGTGAACTCAGATGTTTATGTCAAATTTTCTTTACTGAAAATTTTATCGAATATATTTCAAACCAGAATCTTTACTAGACTTTTTAAAGGTTTTCCTCTCATATGTTTAACAAAACTCAGGCCAGACTCAGCAAACGCCATAAATAGAGAGGAATCCCTCAACATTCACAACCGGCACTTTAACACTGCCGAGAGATGAACTGTCGACTGACCGTTGCTGACTTGATGTTAACACGTGATAAGGAATGTATCATGGCGTCCCCCAATGCTGAGCCAGGAGTTTGTTGGTATTCGAATAGCGCTTGCAAAGCTTATTTAAAGTATAATTTCCAAATCAAATTAAGGGATAATTTTAGTTATAATAATATTCTAATGTTATTTTAAAACAAGTTTAATACAAAATATAAAAAGGACTATTTAGTGAAAGGATACTAATGAAGTTCGTTCAGTAGCAAACCAGTGCATAGACTTCCACGTGACCTTGTTTACATCAGGTCTCAGCTTAGGATGAGTCAATAATAGCTGCCATCACACACACACACACGTCTATGTGCAATATAAGTGGGCCCTCAAGTGGTTTAAAAAAGAAACAAAGTGAGGGAGATTCGAAATATTATAGTTTTGTCCCATTTCTACACCCTCTACCTCATCTGATTTCTCTGGCCACTGTTAGAAATCAATCACATGTTATTTGTTGGGTCCTATGTGCATATAATACAAGAATACCCACATTTTCTTACAAATGTACATACCTAAGAGCTAGAAAAAGTTAAGTACTTTGTCTTCTTTAACGCATTCATATGTCATCTCCTTTGGTAGATATCATCAATGACTATAAAATAACACTAATAAAATAGTAGGCCCTAAAATTTTATCAACATTTGTAGACCGCAGAATATGTGTTTGTTTCCTAAAAGGTGCTACACGTGTACCTTGATGAGTAAATCATGGTATAAATACCCAGAGATAAAAATTTAACACTTAGGCATAGTGAGGTACCTACAGTAGGGGCTATCTGTGAAATAGATCATGAGAATACACCAAATGAATATTTATGCTCTGAGATATCTTAGGTGAGGGAGGCAAAGGATTAAGGAATTTAAAATGTATGTATTAGGTAGGTACTGTGGGCAAGATATATTTTCTAAACACTATTATACAGGAATAATAGACGCTTAACTGTGTTTATACGGATAATTATGATACTTTTTTTTAAATCGATTAACAGTATCCTATGAATTTTCAACACAAGACTAGGCCTATACCACCATATGAATTATTACAAAGTAAATATATATAGCTTAACCTAGGACAGCAGCATTTTAATACAAGGAGCTGCATGATCAAACCAACCCACAGACAAAAACTCATTTTCTTTAGCCAATGTCTAGGATGGAACTAGGGACCTCATATAACACAGGTTTGTATCTCAAACACAGAGATGTGATGTGTAAAATGTAATTATTTAAATTAATTAATCACAGTATTTTTTTAGCAGTGTGTTTTACTACCTGTTCAGGTCATACACATATTTACTAATTATGCTAACAAGTTCTGGGTTAAGAAGGTTGAATTTAGAGAAAGTGTACCCGCATTTGTGTGGATGGGGAATGGAAAACCATTTAGGAAAACAAACCCAGTACACCGGACCAGGATTCGAACCCCGATCTCCCTGTCACCAACAGTCTAGTCTATTTCAATAATGACGCCTTAGACCATGTGGTCACCGAAGCAGGTAATCCCGATATTATCAACAAATTAACAACAGCAGCCCACTAAATGGTAAATAGGCCTTTCTATAGTAATTTAAGATAAATAATTTTAAATTTTAAGATATCTTCAATGGTGAAGAAAACTTTGTGAAGATTCCCAGAACTAAGTAATCATCTGGCCACCAGATGGAATGACCGCGTGACCGACGATACTCACTTGCGGTCTTCTTCTTGTCGTATCCCGAGGCGAGGCAGCTCATGGCCACAGTCACTAAAGACTGCTCACTGAAACCTAGGAATTTTTGGACAGCTTTGTCCACATAAGGCTTAATGTCTTCTATGTCTTTCTTAGATAAAGTTGCCATCTTGATGATCCAAAACCACACTGCTCTACCTAGAATTAATTATTTTGTTTAAAACAAAACATTCAAATGCACCATAATTCTTATTTTATTAAAAGTATAAAGGTTCATTTATCGTAGTATGCACAAGAATATACTTATGAGCAAATCACTTACAGACTAACTTAATCAAAGAGTGTGTCAACTTTCATCTTCCCTTTTGATGAAATATATAGACTTACAGGTTAAGCAAGGTAGTGTTATAGCCCCTAAAATGTTATGATCCAATCCTTAAATACAGTCGAACTTAGATAATTCAATTCATGTTTAATTCAAACTTTTCCCTTGGCCCCTTGAAACTTCATTTTAAAACAATGTTAAAAAAGAATATGTAATTTGAACTTGTTTTGTTTAATTTGAAGTAAAATTGGCTCAAAGATCATGAAAAGCAGCCTGAGATCTCGCGTAGAAAACATGTTTACTACTTGACTGTTGCTGTGCAGATAATAGGCTCTCCGTGTACAGGGGCACTAAAGTTTTGTGTTTTGTGTTCCTTATGAGGATTTTGTGAACATTGACGAGAATTTAGCAGTTTGCGGTGAACTTAGAAATGCAGACATTTTGGCAGATGTTATGAACAATATAAACGACAATGCATCTTCAGATGAAGAAGGGGAACAGACTGAACTTCCAGAGAAGCCAATTCCAACATCTACACAGGTCATGGACAACATCGAAGAGTTGAAATGGTTTGTTGAGGGACAATATATTGTAAGCCCCTCTATTTTCCAGGCGCTCAATAAACTAGAAGAGTTTATTCTAATTCAGAGTACTAGGCCTAACTAAAAAAAAATAAAAACTTTTTCTAGCATTTTTGAATAATTGTAAATACAGTATTCTGTACAGTACATATTGCTATGGAAAACTAGGAAGAAAACGATAGGTATACAGTATAATAATAATAATAATAATAATAATAATAATAATAATAATAATAATAATAATAATAATAATAATTTAGCACCGCGTCTTACTACTCGTTCGGGTTATACGCTTAAGTACTTACGCTAATGGATTAGGAATTGGGAGGGTTTAATTTAGAGGAAGTGAACCCGCATTTGCGTGGAGAGAGAGAGAGTGGAAAATCATTTAGGAAAAACCACCCCCAGCTCACCCGACCGAGATTCGAACCTCGATCTCCCCGTCCTCGGCGGTCGAGCTCAACAACGACTAGCGTGTTAGCCAACTACGCCACCGGGGCAGGTTATACAGTATACACTACTGTATTTTACTTCAGTGAATTAATGTTTGAAGTTATTTTTCCAGCCCAGATAAAAACTTACCTAACTCGAATTTTTCTAGTGGTCCTGTCATCTCAGAATTAGCCAGGTTCGACTGTATATATGTTTTATTTACCTAAATTGGTAGCTTCACAACGATGTGAACTGTTGTGAAGAACTAATGTGTGCACAACAGTACTAACTGAATAGAGCTGCCCCTTGACACTTGGCTGAGCTGTATCTTTAGCCAGGAGGATTCGGTCCGTCCATAAGGTTAGTAAATGCTGTGCACACAATGCACAATATGTGTTTTTAAATAAGTATTTATAACCAATAATGGCCTATTCACTCAAAATAGTTGGGTGAAACATATTAGAAACTAGTCCATCATCAACTGTTTCGAGCCCGTGGCCAGGTCAGTTTGGTAAAATACCTCCTCCATCTTCCTCTAAGCTTCTACCATTCTTATGCCCCTGAGCAGTATTTGTGCGGCTCCCGACCCCCATATCAAAAGCAAGAAACAAGAAAACCAAAAACCGATAATGCGAGCCATATGCCAGATAACCAGCCAGCCACCTGCGGCACCGCAATGCCAGTGCCAGAGAAGTTCATTTGTAGTTCAGTTGTCCAGCCATTCAGTTTGTATCTCCGCTATTTTGCAATGAGTTTTCCATCGAAAAAACCTAAGCTAAAAAATGAAAATAGTGTGCATCAGGAACGATGGGAACATAAATATTTCATCACAAATGACAATGGGAGGCTGCAGTGTTTGGTGTGCATGCACCTAGTGTTTGTGTCCAAGGAATACAATGGGAGGCTGCAGTGTTTGAGTGTGCATGCACCTAGTGTTTGTGTCTAAGGAATACAATGTAAACAAAAAGGCATTATTCAAGTATGCACAAAGAGAAATATAAAAAATATGAAGGACAAGCTAGAAATGTATTGATTGAAGATTTTAGGAAGAAGCTTAAACAACAAACAGGTAACTTATGTTTAGTAAAGTAGCAAAGATCTAAACCAAAGCTATACATGCATCATATGCAGTTCCCCTCGAGCTTGCTAAGGCGAAAAGCCCCTTATCTGACAGAAATATTATTAAGAAGTGTGCTGTGGAAATGGTAAATCATTTGGAGATTCCAGCATGGCGGAGAAATCTGATTCTGTACCACTTTCACACCAGACTGTACAAAGAAGGGCTACAGACATGGTGGAAGTGGCAATAACTTTGTCTGATATGATTCAAAACAACTCATACTTTTCATTATGCCTTGATGAAAGCACAGATCAAGCAGATGTTAGTCAGCTTCTGATTTTTGTCCATGTGGTTCAGGAAGATTTTACTACAAAAGAAAAATGGTTTGATCTTTGTTCTCTTCGTGGAACCACAAAAGGGACTGACATTTATGATGCAGTAAAAAACTCTGTTGACAAATCTGGGGATTTTGGCAAGTGTTCAGTAACTGTGACAGATGGTGCATCAGCGATGGTAGGGGTGAGATGTGGACTGGTAGGGCTTATAAGAGAAAATTGTGCGAATTGCCTCATTTTCCATCGCATCATTCAGTAAGAAGCATTATGTGGCAAATCAGTGAAGCAAACTGAAGTCATGAAAACAGTGGTTAAGGTGGTTAACATGATACGGGGTGGAAACATAGCTCTTTTACATCGCCAATCTAAACTGTTTTTGGAAGAGATGGAATCCGAGTACAGGGACTTGCTTCTTTATAATCAAGTGAGGTGGTTGAGTGCAGGAAGGAGCCTTGAGCATTTATTTTTTTTACTAAGAAAAGAAATTCCTGAATTTCCTAATCAGTTTGTTTCATCAGACATTAAACACCTGGAATATGAGCTTCAAAAAAGCAACTTTCTAAGACAAATGGCCTTGTTAACAGACATTACTGGTCACCTGAAAGAACTCAACCTGAAACTCCAAGGAAAGGACCAGCTGGTTTCAGAATTTGTGGGACACACAAATGTAATTCGCACTAAGCTGAAGCTCTTCAACACTGCTTTGGAGAACACTGACTTGGCACACATTCCTTGCTGCAGGCAACTTATAGAGGAATTTGATGGTAATAAAGCAATTAACTTTTCTGAGTTCAGTGCAAACATTCAGAATATCAAAACCGCGTTCAACTCAAGGTTTGAAGATTTCGAAAGAGTAAAGAGCAGTATCCTATTATTTAATAATTCACTTGGAGTAACCATTCAAGATCAACCAGCAAACCTACAACTTGAACTATGTGACCTGCAGGCCGATGCATTTCTCCAAACCAAACCAGAAATGGGACCAGCAATCTTCAAACTGATTTCAAATTAATACTTTTTAAACCTCGAAAACCAAAACTGACATCAATGTTTGGGCGCACACACATTTGTGAAAGTGTTTTCTCCATCATGAAGTTCATCAAGAAGTTCATCAAGAACCGTTTTAGAAGTAGTCGCACAGATTCTTCTCTGCTGCACCATCTGCGACTGATGTAAACGGGCATTGATGTGGACATACCTGCGCTAGTAAATGCTGCAGAATGACCTCATTTGTCACAATCAACATTCTTTTATTGATTTAGGATTGTCTTATTTTATTTGGTAAATTGGTAAAATTTTATGATAAAAAGTGTCAAGTTTTATATCTTATATATTTTTAAATAAAAATGTTTCAAATGTATGTCATTCACCTGTCGAATAAGAAGGTGTTAATAATAGTAATTATTATTTTTATGTAATTAAATTAATGTAACCAGCCAGATTCAACTATTGTCAGGTTGCAGCCCTCGATAAACACATGCATGGCCCTCAGATTGATTGTATTTGGACAGCCCAGCTCTACTATCTCATATACTCCCCACTCTTTTCCAGACGACTTCATTCCTAATCTTGTTTCTCCTCGTGACGGCTAGCATGCTCCTCACAAACATCATTCCCAAGGCTTTCACTTTCCTAGTCTCTCTTACATTCAATGTCCATGTTTCTGTTGTATTTGTGACAAT
>CABFWB010003979.1:8764-19327 GCA_902151455.1 Timema bartmani
CGGTCGTACCATTTCATCCGTTTTGGCTTTGGGTATGATTACTCTACAGTTAATCATTTTTGATTAATTTGGCTTCCGGTTTGTATCCCTCTATGTGTACATAGAAGCTCTTCAATAATAATACCCTACATCCATCCCCCCCCCTTAGCCTTTTCCCTCCCTACGCACACAGGCACGGTATATAAAACAAGACGAGAGGATGGAGAAAAGGCAAAGTCAAAATTTTTGAACCCTGTTTTATTACATCATCCTTTATTTGATTCTAGTTTCCCTCTCAGTCTCTTTATTCTCCAATACAGTGAAGGGCGTCATTTATAAATTGAGAAGCGTATATCCGCTCTGATAAATACAACAGACAGTATAATTACTACCCTCATCGATGGTCGCGTGGTTTAAGGTGTTACTCTTGCACCAGACGTGATCATCGGTAATGCGCAGGTCAGATTTCGTATCTATATTAAAAAAATATGAACACAAATAAATGTCTTAATCATCGCTAAGTTTGGAGAAAGAGAGAGAGATGGAAAGAGACAGAAAGTAATCAAGATATATCAGAAATTGAGTTAGAAAGAAGGAAATAAAGATAGAGAGGTAGTGAGAGATGAATAAAGAAATGGAGGTAAAGAGAGGGTAAGAAAAACGAGAGATAGAAAGATAAGGAAAGATATAGGAATGAATAGAGGGAGATGAATATAAAAGTAAGGAAAAGTAAGACATAAGGAGAACGAGAAAGATAGCGAAAAATGAAAAGATAGAGAAAGAGATAATTACTGAACATATAAATGTGTAAATAAAATTTACCACTAATTATTCGGAGTATGAAAATGTAATACTTTGCAACGGTTTATCTTTACATAGTATTAAAAATAAAACTCATGTGTAAAGTTGCGGCATCCAGTATTAATACAGACATCCAGAAGTATTTACATAATCGTAACGGAGGAGATTGATAGTCTATTCATGCGGGGAAAAGGAGGGGAGGTGAGGAAAGAAGAGGGGGAGGGGCTGGAGCAAGAAGGGAGTGGGAGGGGCCGAGCGCATCTAAAATGTAAAATACGGGTGTGTACTATCTTCAGACATCTCGCGTGGCTTCCTGGGACGGCCAGTGATCCTGCCATCAAAACTGGCTTTTTTTTTTTTTTAAATCAAAAGATCTGAGGATTCACGTGACTCCTAAATCCTTTTAGACGATTGAAAAACTGAAATACTTTTCCCTTTAAAAAAAAATATATCATTTAAAAAATACAACCAAACTAAAGTGATTGAATTTTTCTTCCTTCAAATTACGATCATTGAAATATTTCTTATAATTAAATGTAGTCTTAAAAGGTGAGATATTTTCTCTTATGATTTATGAAGAATTGTAAAAACCTGCTTCAGTGGCTGAATGGTCTAAGGCGGCTGGCGACGCGCATATTTTATGGCCCACGACGCATTAGAAACGTTTAAAAAAATATTATATAACGTCATCCAGGAGTTCATTAAACATGACCAAAATTAAATTGTGTAAAATTTATTATATTTATTATTTTCTATACTATATATTATTTTTATTATAATACTTTTAATGTAATGTAATAGTTATTATGTAGGTAACCTGGCGGTATAGGGGTAAGGTGTCAGACTTCTGTGCTGGGGGTCCGAGGTTCAATCCTCGGTCCCGGCACAGATTTATCTGATTGCCAAACCCTTCCTTCACCTCTGACAAGACGTGTATTAATCACAACTTGTGAATGTGAGGAATGCCAGGCCTCCACCGTGGTACGGATTCCACGTTAAACTGTAGGTCCTCCATTTCATCTCACAATCACCCTACCATCACACATTAGCGTAAGTGCGTATAACCCGAACGGGTAGTAAGACGCGGTGCTAATAATAATAATATTAGTTATTAGTTTATAAGGCCTATCATGTGACATTCATCTGTTTAATTTATCCGAAAATTGGAAATACCATACACTGAAGAAAGAGAGTGCTGAAATCTGGCAACAGCTTGAAGAGTAACCTGTGTGCACAAATGGAAACACGCCCACCTACCGTCACATGTCTCTGCTGCATTGTTCACTGTGAACTGAATTAGATTAGATTAGAAAATTCAAAGCATTTAATCTCAAATTAAACAAAATAACAGTAAAAAATCAACGGATTTTTTGTTGAGGAGTATCAGCTAAAAAAACCATTGTTGATACTTTACAGGCCAAATGTCCACCTGTGCGACCCGCAAACTGTCTAGGAATATAAAATGAGGCCCTTAACTAACTTCAAGTTGGACAGCCCTGGTCTAAGGTACCACTCTCGTGTTAGACTGATCTGCTGAAGACTGGGAGATCGGAATTCAAATCCCGGTCGGGTCTACTGAGGCTGGTTTTTCCTAAATGATTTTCCACTCTCCTTCCACGAAAATGCAGGTATATTACCTCTATAATGCGTCCTTCCTCGTCCCTACCGCATTAGAGTAATTATCATACATGCGTATAACCTGAACAGGTAGAAGGCCTAATCTCAGACAGATAATTCTCTCAGCCAATAAAAACCATTTTATTATTCTTAACTTACCTTTTTGTAGTGCCATTAAAAATAAAAAATTATCAGTACCTGTACATCCGACGTCTTCAGTGAAATGGTCGGTTTCGATGTGAAAAAAAAAACCTTTCACCGGAAGTGCAGGGGTGTTATTAGGGGCTATCGCGTGCCTCCATTTCCCCCAACCACCCCCTTCAACCCTTTCATAAACCCGCCCCTCTTACGTCCTAACATTGATCACAGTACAGGCACGATAAGTATATGCGGCTACACAAATTCCGTCAGCCCTATAATTCTCCTCCTTGGGACGATAGCGGCGTAACACACAGCTCGACTCATTTTACTATCATATTTACTGTAAGTCTGACCATTCGTCAGCGATGTTCAGAGACAAGCCCCAAAATAAGGGCCAGTTTCATAGTCAGATTTAGTACACCTAAAGTGCGAGTCGATACTAAATATAGGACGACACCTACCTAGACCAAAATGGAATGGGCCAGTTTCGCATATGAAACTGGCCCATTCCATTCAATTTCAGGTAGGTGACGTCTTGTATTTAGTATAGCGCCGAACTTGAGGCGTACTAAATCTGACTATGAAACTGGCCCTAAAACTTTGTTACGGAATTATTTTGTCCTCGATTAGATGCATAAATTGGTGCCTTTTAAAATTATATGGATTAGATAAAAAATGTAATGAGGTGAACTAGATAGAGCTAACGCAAGATAGGGATAGATGGCGTACTATAAGTGTGGCGATGAACTTTCGAGTTCCTAATATTTTTTAAAAATTAAGTCCGTTATTAAAATGTTTGAATATAATATTACATAATCATGTCCAGTGACAAGTTTATCTCATTAATTAAACCTTTTTTCCCCTAACTTTTGATTCTGAATGTACTCTCAGATCTTTTTACAAGGCGCTCAATTTCTACACTGGACCTAATTTCTTTTTTTCTTTTGAGCACCATGTCTTACTAACCGTTCGGGTTGTACGCATATGTACTAAATACGATGATTTGTTAGAAATTAGGTTGGGTTGAATTTAGCGGAAGTGTTTCCTCAATTACGTGGAGGGAGAGTGGAAAACCGTCTTTATAAAAAAAACAGTCAACCATACCGGGATTTGTACCCCGTTCTTAGCATCATCAGCTGTCCAGTCTCTTTCCAGAAGGATGCTTTTGTACATTTTCATACACCGAAGTGGGTAATAATTTACTTTACGAACCCATGCAACCTTAATCTGTGGGCACGTGGACAAAGGCATCATCAGCCTTATATGATATTATTTTCCATTCACAGGAAGGTTGGAATACAAATTCTAGCAGTTTTTTTTAAATTAGATGTTTTTGCCTAAAAGAAAAACAGAAATCGAATCGAAAGGAGATTTCTGCCATATTTTTCATAAGTTAGATGTATATGTTAAAAATAGTTTTTAACATTAAGGTTGTTTTTAAATTTTGTATTTAACAAATATACAAACACCATTATATTCGTGCAACGTCTGATTGAATTTGTATTACTTACCTAAGCTACTCGTTATCCTTGGATTGACATTGGCTTTTGATTTTTTTTTCTCCGTGAGCATTTAAGGGAGGCACTGTATAAAACTACTTATAATTACATGACTATTGACTATACAGTGTATTATGTACTATACCATTTTAATAGCAGCTACCTTATTCAGCTTCAAACAATGATTTTAGAGGGACTGTCCCTGAAGGAACCAAGTAAAAAAAGTAATTTTAATCCACCGTATAAAGAAGAACTTCTAGCCACTTTACGTGCAATATAGGGCACTCGGAATAAGGCGGCAGTCTCGCCTTGTCTGGTTTTCTCGGTGGCCGGGAACTAGGTGGATTGAATATCTGTAGGATTTATGGATATATTTTTTTTTATCATAAATGGTTTACCACTCATCCTCCTCGTAAGCTCGGTTACATTTCCACTTACACGCATCCTTACACAAAATATGCTGAAAACCTGGACGGGCATTAAGAGGCAAAGCGCGAAAAAAAATTATGTTAGGGGACTTACAGAACATAATCGAATCAGTCATGTGGTTGAGAATGTATTGAAAAACACTTTACAAAAACTAAGTTTCCAATAATATTATCGGTGATCTGTCTACAATTTTGGATTGCTTTTGAACAAACAGCTTTCTATATCCTTTATACAGTAGGAGAGTTGGTAACTGGATTTTTATTGTAAGAGCAGTTTAGAAAATTCAAATTTCTTTTTCTTTTTGTGAGCAACATTTATAAAATTTTATAATATTATTGGTGTAATTTAATAGGAATTGATAATATATATCAAAAGTGACAGCTGCAGATAACATTAATGGCTGTATGAATATATTAAAATTGTTTTAGTAACTTTAGTAACTACCAAATATTGTTTTTCTGCCAAAATGAGGTTAGAGCAAAAGGTTCTTTATTGAAAACATTGGCCGAAAGTGAATAATGTCAACATTAACGGAAATAATAATTATTTTCTTAGTTATCAAATGATTATAATAATAACTTCCCTAAAGGTTACTGTATAATTGGCGTTTTAGTAACTTATCGAAAGAACAAAATATATTAATTAAACTATTATGTTTTTTATTTTGCGGCTATGCTAACAATCTGACACCCAAGATCAGTCGGTGGCGTGTCTACCTACTCAGCTTAGGGTCCCGGGTTCGATTCCCAGTATGGCCGAAAAATTTATCATTGATGAAATGTGGATTTACCCTTTAACATTGATAAATTAACGGTCGGGGACTGTATGTTGGACTTTTCCTAGTATTAATTTAGATTATAAGGCATATGAAGCTACGATAGGTCTAGCAAGCTGGTAGTGAAAATATATAGCTTTGGTAAAAAAAGAATTGACCCAGACCTTAGGCTGTAAACAGTAAATTAATGTAATTAATATTATAGTAAATGAAATTATTAATTAAAAAGTATTATATTTATAATTGTATCTTGCTATAACCGACCACCAAAGTAAATAAGTGTTTTTTTTATCTTAAAAGAGTCATACAAAGTATTTATTTCAAAATTAAACTTTTTTATTTTGTAAACAACGCATGATCACAGCTGAAGACGGTTTGTGTAACGTCTTCAATCGCCCTATTTTCAGCAGGTTCGCCATATTAAATTCTGAAGATATCACAGCATTTTAGAAACTCTCATTTGAAAATATTTTCTAAATGAATCACAGACGCTGCTTCCACAAAAAAGCAAGCATCCAAACGTGAAATGGTGATTTAAATAAGTTTGTGTTTCAATAATATAAAACTTGTAAAAAAGTAACTAAAAACAAATTGTTGCTATGGAAGTATTTTATGTCAAAAGTAAGCTTAACATTTAGTCTTGCAGATCAAGGTTTGGTGAATGGATACAGGGTAACATTTCCTAGCTTTCACTTACCACCACTTCTCCGACCGGACCGTAGATAGGGTATAAAATGATAGGAAATGCCTTTTGGAATTTTACTTTTCAAAGGTTTGACTTTACCTCAGTAGGCCCCTAAATAAATGCGTTCGTCCATGCATGGTTGGCGAAATCAGATACATACAAGAATGAGTAGAGTGACCCAACCAAATTTGTATTTAGGCATATATTATGTATATATTTAAATATTTTATGACAATAACTACTTTTGAAGCATCGTCGTCAAATTTGTGCATGCAGGCTTCACTTTTACTTGAGGAATTCTCTTCAGAATTGTATGTAGGTATATTACTAGATATTTTGTCGTCTTCAATTCTTGACAAATTCAAATCGATGTTTATTGGGAATAAACGTCAAACTTGGCTGGTCTGATTTGTCAGTGAGGGTTGGGGCTTGATCCCCGAATGGGCTCACTGAGGGTTGTTTATTTCCTAAATATCTTCTTATCCTTCACTCCATGCAAAAACAAGTACATTTCCTTTATGTCCTACCTTCCTCATCCCTACTCTATTGATATAGCTTAATGCTTATAGCCCAGACGTAAGACATAGTGATCTCCACCAATATAGATGTCCTCACTATTTTTGGTTTAGACGTAAATATTATACATACTTTTTTTAATTCCATGATCAACCCAAGGGACAATCAATTTTTTCAACGCTAAGAAAAAATTAAGTACACAATCTGCTTGATGTAATTTCACTAATTAACTTAACAGTGTGATTGTGTATTTATCGTTACGATTGTATTTATAATTCAAATTAATAAATATAACGAAGTAGTTTGATTATTAATTTCTCACTACCTTACAGCTAGAGAAAGTATTGTGATCGTAGAAAAAATCGAGATCGAGATAATGATGAATTCCGACATTTCATGACCCCCTGAATCCGAAAAAGTGTTTTTTTGATTTTTCGTCTGTCTGTCTGTACCTCGGACTAGAAACTAAACTATTTTACCGATCGTGCTGAAACTTGGTATCTATGGTTTTTATAGGAGTGCCCCGAGGTGTTTTTGGAATTGGATATCCAACCCTAAAATTAAGGGTGGTTTACTGCAGGGCGAAAAGAGAAAAAATCGATAGTTATCAAAATCAGCTTAAACCATTTTGATTAAATTTCATTTCTAACCATTCATAAATATTATAAACAAAATGGCTACTCTCAATTTTTCGTCAAAATGACTTTAAGGGTTCCGGTCTAATGCGTAAATTCTCTTCTTATTTTTATAGTATCTCCGTAATTCTTTTAGATATGAAATTACTTATCATTCCAAATACTTAGATATATTTATAGTAAATATCTTTTATTTGAAACATATTTTTATAAAACCAATTATTTGTAAGTTATACGCAAATATATATATAAACTTTTCAAACACTTAAGGTGAAGTATTGTGACCGACAAAAAAATCTAAACTGAGATGTTGATGGATGTCGTCTTTTCATGACACCCCGAATCCTAAAAAGTCGTTTTTGCAATACCATATGTCTGTGTGTCTGTTTAACCCTAAAATTAAGAGTAGTTTACTAAAGGGTGAAAAGAGAAAAGAACGTTTTTCTCAAAATTGGCTCTAACAATTTTTGTTAAAATTCATATCTATGCATTGATTAAGATTATAAATAAAATGGCTATTTTCATTTTCCCATAAAAATTACTTTTAGGGTAATTTACAGATGCGGAAATTTCCGTATCTCCACGACTATATGAGACACTAAATAACTTTTCATTGAAAAATTGTAGCATATTGAATATAAAAAACTTTTATTTGAAATATAAATTTATAAAACTAATAGTTTCTGAGATATTGGCAGATATATTAATACAATTTTGTGAGCTTTAGTTGTACAGAGATACTACTTAATTTTAAACACAATAATTATCTAATACCAATAGAGTAATTAAATATAAGTCTCAAAAAGTTTATGTTCTTCTTCCTTTAACCTCTTAGAGGGAAATGTTTGTACAGCAATGGTTTATCTCTATCATGTTAGAATCAATATTAAATATTTACATTTTTTATTGGTCAAAATATATAAATGAGGAATTTAATAGTAATGCGATGACCTGAAGATGTGCAACACCTGATAAAATGTCGAAAATTGTAACTGGAAGTCGAGACGCTAATACGAAGTGTTGACCCTTTTGGATCAAATATCGATCTTTTTTATTGGTCCAAATATACAAATTAGGACTTTATTCCTTAAAAATGAAATTATATAATTTAAAACTGGGAGTTAATTTTTTTTTGCATAAGTCTAGCGCAATTTTTTCTATGAAATTATATAATTTAAAACTGGGAGTTAATTTTTTTTTTGCATAAGTCTAGCGCAATTTTTTCTTGGGTATGCTGGTGTATTTATTTTCACATATATTACAAGTTTTGAGTAAAAATGTCCATTTTTAAACAATGGAGGGAGAAAGTCCATGTAGACTTCTCTAGGAACATTGGATAAACATTTCGTCGAGTAAACAACACGTATATATTACGTATTGATTATTTTGTATAGTAATTTTATACGCAGAAATTCTACTCTAATAATATATNAACTATCGACAGCAGCGAAATGTTTTGTTTTATTTGTAAGAAACAACCGTTCACCTCAAGGCAATTTTAAATGTGACCAATTTCTATTAAATAAAATTATTTGGCTTAATCTTAATAATTTGATATTTTCCATTGATGGAACTTATTTTATCTTTTATTGTTAATAAGATTTGTTTAACAGGTTGCTTAGCAACGTGTCATAGGTTTGGAAGATCCTCAGAGATTTTTGGATACTCTTTGCTTCTAAATAGAAGGTTTTGTTCTAATTCTTCTTAAAAATTAATTAGAACATATTTTAAATAAAAGGGGCAGAGACTATTTTTTTTTCTTCTTGAAAATGAATAAGACGGAATCCTCTTAGTGATCCTTCAAAAACCATAAAAGTATGGTAATTTCACTGTTCTAACTGTAGTAAGTTAATGTAAAGGTAGGCCTAGTCATCAAGTAAAACATGTATATATTTATTTTTTGTAGAAAATTTGTAAGTCAGAAGGAAATGATCTACCTGGGTTTATTTATTTCCTTGAAGAAACATTTTTGATAAGAGCTGACAAATTAATCTATATTCATCAATATCATCTTCAATTTTTATAGTTATTTTATTAAACTATAAAAAGGTATTAATTTTTAATATTATAAATAAATAACGTTTATGTCTAAAACATGTATACATATGGAGATACTTTAAATTTTAAACTTAAATTATATCAATTAGTTTGTCTTCTACAGTTCTAGAATATTGTGATAAATTTGATTAAGATTTTTTGCCACCTGTCGCTACACTCTCTCAATTTATTTACAAGTTTTTACAGTAATTTTGGTTGTTCTTGATACTTTTCCATGGAAAGCCAAAACTGCTGTGTCATATGCATACTAAAAGATATTTATTTGGTAGTTCAAAGGTATGAGAATGTCCAAAATATATATGTAGGCCTACACTCCATCTACCCTGTGTGGCATCAAGCTTCTCCTGTCCTGTATTTTAATCCATCAAGGTTAGACTGATACCTTTCAGCAAAAACGGAGTTTACAATCAAGGAGAGGTAACAACCTTGAGGGAAACCAGAAAGTGGTTGGAATTTATTAAAACGCACCACAAAAAAACAATTAAGCTATTTTAAACGATGGTGGTTTTTTTTTTGTGTCGCTTAAAGCCTTTTATTCCTCAGTCCGAGCAAACCTTGATGCCACCATAACCCGTGATTAGCAGCACGGTATATTCCCCGTGTAATACCTGCAGTTTTACACTAGACTCTCAGGGTATCCATCAAGAGTGACCACAGGTCCCTACATTTCCACTTGGTTATTACCGGAGTCACTTCCGCACTCATGCAGAGCGGTTACAGGCACGATCTATCGACACATGGATTCATGCCAATAGCAGTGCATTTTTCTCACATTTCACCCTTCTCAATACGTCTACCTTCAGGTGGGGAGGTAGGAGACTCGAGAAAAGGACAGTTTTTGTGCAGTTTTTATAAAAAAACATTTTGTACAAAATAAATAAGATGGTGCTCAAGTAGAAACATAGAGTTTAATTTCCTTCCCATGGTGACCTCAACAGCTGTTGTTGAGTATCTGTCATGAGTATAATTAGATGAACAACTTTTTAAATGAAGAGAAAAAAATATGTCATTAAATTCCAGGGAACCTTTAACAGATATTCAAGGACTGAAGATCACCATGGGATGAACATTAAACTAAATATGTTTCTACTAGATAATTTGGTGATTTATTTGACCGAAAAAAAGTTTTGATACAAAACCAGCAAAAACAATTACCTTTTCTCGCGTACCCTACATTCCCATCTTAAAGAAGACGTCTACCGGAGTGCTTGGACGCGTTTAAGAGGTCAAGAAATCACGCGTTATTAAAAAAAGAGCTTTGTTATTTAAAAATAATAAAGAGGCTAATCAAATAGGGAATTTAAACAAATATTTATTCAAATGGAGAAAAAATAAAATGGCGAAAAATTAACCGTTAACGAGGATAAAAAAAAATTGAGCGTTGGTATGATTACGTGATCGGCAACGTGGTATAAAAAAGAGCGTTTA
>CABFWB010003979.1:20735-34375 GCA_902151455.1 Timema bartmani
ACGGTCAATTATTGATGAACTTATGATTTTTTTAACGGTCAATTATTAATATTATATTCATTATTATAAATATTGGGGAGGGGGTGGAGGGTGAAATTTTGAGGTTACATGTTCTGATAGGCAAAAATTCTAAAAAAAGATTCCCTAAAAAATTAAAAAAATCCTATAACCTGATTGCAGCGCCACCTACCGGGTCCAATTATGAATCCAAACCATCCATGGACTCTCTCAAACACACACAAAAAATGTCATCAAAATCGGTCCAGTTGTTTAGGAATAGTTCAGTGACATACACACGTACAGAAGAATTATATATATTAAGATTGTAGCACTCAGCTCTTACAACAACAATGTTTAATACACGTTGCTTGTTTCTCTTTTCTATGAATGAACCAAATCCAAAGAACATGCTTTCAAAAAGATTTATAAAAGCAGCCTATATTTAGCTGCTGTACACTAAAAAATACGGTATGGTGTCAGCACTTTTCTTCAGATACTTTAAATTAGTAAATTATTGACAATTCTCTTTCAATACTACATCCCTATGCTCTGAAAGATTTAAAACAGTTCCGAAGACGTTGAATATATTGAGTTCAAATGATTGTCTGTCAAGCTTGGGACATTATGTTATGATTAGTTCCAGGTCAAACACAATAAATAGGTCAATAATTCCTATTTTATTGTTAGGGAACTAACCTAATTTCTAATCTAAATTATCTCTAGAATGCTTATATTCTCATCCCTAACCCATCAGAGTAATTATCATAATATACGTATAACCTCTGAACAGGTAGTAAGACGCAATGATTACTCATAAATAAAAATTAAAAAAGTTGTTGTGTATTTAAAGTAAACTCAATTTTCTACCAAAAACGTATTTTTTAAGTTATAAAATGTTAACTCCTTAACGTTTCACTTTTTATTGGTGAGTGTTACCACCCTCAAGGTGTTTTTTTCCCCTGGTCGTTGGTAAAAAATAGATTAATGCGATCTAAAGCTGTGATTGCTTTATATTTGTGGTCTATAGGCACCCTTCTCTCTTTTTGTTGATTTTAAAATAATAAACAGATTTTTTACCAAATTTATTTAAGCCTCCTCTACAGGGATACCTCCCCGGTACAGTTTTAAAAAAACATTTTCGTTTTTATTTAGGCACCAACATTAGGCCTTCTCGCTATAAATTTTCCAGCCATTCATATAATTTTTTTAAAAAAACACTAAATAAATGTATGTACACCAAAACAATCTTAGGACATGCGCCTTGTTTTCATTGTATAGCTACAGGCTGATCTAGGATCTTTTATGACAGTTGTAAACGTTACTTAAACAATGTTTACATATTTATACGTAAAGTGATGTAATCTGCTGCCATCACTTTTGATAGATATTAAATAATACCGGTTATTAAGTTAAATGTTATCATTGATGACCAAAAAAATAGAAGCTTGTAGTTTCTAAAAGTTTCTTTCTACAAGAATATAACTATACCCAGTTTTTTGGTCCAGTATGGATTTAGATTGAATTTTTATCTTTAGTAGTAGCCCTATAAAAAAATTTATGTTTTTTCTTCTTTTTTTCAGCCATGCGGTGTAGATCTTTCTCTTCCATTCTGGCAACTTCTCTCACTCTCTCTCACACACACACTATACTATACTTCTATCTCTATCTCTCTGTTCTCCCACCAAAATCACAATAACGTGTTCAACAAGTTTGAAGCATTTCGTCGAGTCGAACAGAACAACAAGAACAAATATTATTTTATTTACTCTTCTTTTCGATTGTGTCGAAACAGTTTCTCTCTCTCTCTCTCTCTCTCTCTGTATGTTATCTGCGACAGCTTCCTAAGCTTACCATGGTCCATAATTCTCCCCCTCTATACCCACTTCTCTCCCCCCTTTAGTTCTTCTTTATATTTCTCTTTCCCTTCTCCCACACACACACACCTATTCCCTCTTTTTTTCAGTCAAACCTTTTTCCCTTCTTTATCTCTCTTGGATTTATATATCTATCTTTCTCTTACTAACTAAATTCCAGTCTGTATATATGTCTATTTGATACCCTATTTATATTTATCTTGGTTCAACGTAAATTAGTTATTATTATTTTTATTACTGGCATACTCTCTACCTTGTGTTGGAAAGTTTTCTGTCTCTTCTTCACGAACAACTCCCCCCCTATTGGTAGTAATAATTGTGTGGCAGGGCCAGTGTGTTGTCGATTTTCTTGATATAGCTTCTTCTGTCTCTATCTGTGTTGTGTAGAATCAACGTCTGCCCCACTTGTATCACCTCCGTTGGGGGGGGGATTGGGTGCTCCGGAAACCAATCAGTGCCTGCCCTAAGGCCGCTTGGTCGCATCTGAGAGCGGGGGTGAGCGCCTCAAAGCGTTAAATAGGAACAGAAACATTACAGGGACACAAGAATAGTGACACAGTTTGAAGGATTAGGATAACATGGATGAAGCCTTTTTTTGGTGAGGGGAAGGGGACGGGGACATGTGGAGGTAAAGAGGGAGAAGGATAGACAGACAGACTGTACAGGTAGTCTTTGGGAACACGCTAATACTAAATGTCGAGTCTTTAAGGGAAAATATTAGTTTATCGAAATGAATGTCAAATAATCGATTCACTCACTTCAGTGACCGCGTGGTCGAACGCGCTATTCTGTCAGTCGACTAAACTGCTGAAGACGGGTAGATCGGGGCTCAATTATTATTATTATTATTATGATTATTATTATTATTATTATTATTAGCACCGCGTCTTACTACCCGTTCGGGTTATACGCACTTATGCTAATGTGTAATGGTAGTGTGATTATGAGATGAAATGGAGGACCTACAGTTTAACGTGGGATCCGAACCACGGTGGAGGCCTGGCATTCCTCACATTCACAAGTTGTGATTAATACACGTCTTGTCAGAGGTGAAGGAAGGGTTTGGCAATCAGATAAATCTGTGCCGGGACCGAGGATTGAACCCCGGACCCTCAACACAGAAGATCGGGGTTCAATTCTGGTTGGGTTTACTGAGGGTGGTTTTCGCTAAATGGTTTTCCACTTTCCCTCCACGCAAATGTGGTTGCACTTCATCTAAATTAACCCTTATTAATACTAACACATTAGAGTAATTAGTACTTAGTCATATAGCCTGGATGGGTAGTAAGACGTGGTACTAAAAAAATTGATTCGGTGGGGAGAGATTTTTCAACTCTTAAATAAACAAGCCACCAGTGGTGTGGCGTGGAATGTTGCCAGGGTAGGGAGAGCTTGTTTAAACTTTACCTTTGAATTGTTCTCATCACTTAGTAGGATATCCATATCGACGAAAATACACCCAGATGTGAGGTAAGTAGAGCATAGCCTACGTATGATTAGTTTAATGGGGACGGGTGGTGATAACATTATCACAGGCACAGTTTTAACACACTCTGCTTATCTTGGCAACACTCCACAAAAACACCGCAACACTTATTTTATTTTTGGAATTATTTTCATACCTTTAATCAATTAAGTTGTATGTTATTACATAAGATTTTAGTTTAAAGTAAGAACAAATTATATATAACTACATGTATTCCTCTATCTTGTCTATATATGTGGTTATTTATGTGTTGTTCAATCAATTTTTTAGCAAAATTTTGCTAACATCCTAAAACTTAAGAATTAGATTAATATTTAAAAAAATTACAACCCATAGCTGAAAACGAACACAAGTAGTTAAACTGTTGATGAATATTTTATAAACTATTATTGTCTTTACCGTTATCACGTGTACAAAGGTGTCATTCTAGTCCTAAACGATTTGCCGGTGATGTAGAGGTAAAGGTTCAAGTCCTTTTCACCTGTACTGAGTTTATTTCACATCATCTCCCTGAGCTCACCCAAAGAACGAGGCCATTATTAATATCAAGTCAAGCTTAAAACCAAATTAAGTACTTCCACTAATCTAAAATTCAAAAAACTTATTTTATGTTATACTAGAATATTCTGAACAAACGTTTATAGATGTGTCAGTCTCGTATTGTCCAGTTTGCTGGTGACGAAAGCAGGTTGAGGATCGAATCCCTTTCGGGTTTATTCGAGGTGGCTCTTTCCTACATGGATTCCCATCCCTTCACGAAAATTCATCCCTCCCTCCCTCCCTTTTGGGTGTAATTATGGGGATAGCTCGAACGGGGAGTATGAAGATGATTACGGAGTTAAAAAGTAAATCTTAAAAGATGAAATTATATAGAATATTTCAAAAGAAAACTGTGAAATTTAAAAAATAAACTTGGTAAAGTAAGTAAACAGAGCAAGCTTCTGGTTCACTGATAGGCTTAACAACACTCACTTATTTATCACGTGGTTTATTAAAAGTCAGAGCCTCACCAGTGAACAGTAATCCTGTAATTAAAGTGAGTAGCACTCACTAGTTTTTCCTCTCTCGACCTTTTTTTTACCAATTCTCTGGGGAAAAAAATGTAAGAGGGAAGGGAAGTTTAAGCTTAAGCTTAAAAAAAAAAGTAAGGCAGAGCTACACACGGGAAGAGAGAAAATACATTGCTAAACAAGCAACAAAATATTCTGTAATTTCTCACAATCCTTGGTTAAAAATGTTTTATTTGCGGAAAAGAAATATTTAAAAAATGCTTACATTTGTAAAAAAAATGTATATAGCTTATTCAAAGGGATTAAATCTATATAATCCTATGAAGCTATATGCAAAATTGATCCATAGCTTAGATTCTCTGAATAAAATAGAGGTATATTAAAACATAACAGTACACCGTAGCCCATGTATAATAAATAATAAAAACAAGTCAAGAATCTTACAAAGGCAACAGAATGAAGTGACTGAATTATTCCATTCTTAAAGATTTACTATAATGACCCCAAGATCTTTTTTTCTTTAGCACCGCGTCTTACTACCCATTCGGGTTATACGCTAATATACTAATTACGCTAATGACTTTTAAGAATTAGGAAGGTTATATTAATAGGAAGTGTACCCGTATTTGCGTGGATGCAGGATGTAAGACTATTTTGAAAAAAAAAACCGCCCTCAGTTCACTCAACCAAGATTCGAACCTTGATCTCCCCGTCATAGACAGTCTAGCCTACTGCAAGAGTAGCCCGTTAGACCACGTGGCTAACGAGGTGGGTGTGAACCCAAACTTTTTTTTAAAAACATAATAGGATTAAATAAATTGTACCGTGCAACGCACAGACTTTTATCTTAAAATAGAAATATTTACTAAAAATTCTGAAGATTTGTGAAACGAAATAATATACGTTGTTGCAGAAACACTCCACTAAAGAGCATAAATGAAATAATAGTCATTGTTTGAGAAACATTGGAAAACGAGTAATAACTCTGTCCACAAGAGAGCATTCACATAATTTCATTTATTAATTTTTTTTTCATTTATTTAAGGCATTTAACGTGCGCTTTCTGAACCGACTAATTATATCAGCTCACAACCTATAAACTAACTTAAATCTAGTACGTACACAACACACCCAGCTCTCAGCCATTAATTAGTCTCACTGAAAGGCAAAACCTTCATTTCACCAATGAAAAAAAGTATCGGTCATGCCAGGAATCAAACCCGGGACCCTTAGTTAAGTATACAGACACGTTACCGACTGAGATAAGTTGTCGGATATAGTAATAACCAATTTCAATTTCTAAGTGTTCCATGAAAACAAAATATGTTTACTTAAAGCTAAAAAATAATTGGTTTATTAAAAACATTTATTTTCATTTTTAATAGTACTACATTTTTACAATGATGTGTTATTTTGTATCTCAAAGAGTTGCGTTTATATGTTCAAAATTGGAAATTTCTGCTCATTTAAAGTACTTTTAAATTCATTTTCACGGAAAAGCCATAGTAATAGCTAGTAAATTTGTTTTTAATGTTAAACGATGCCTAGATACCAAGTTTACTCAAAGTCGCTCGAGCGGATTTTGAGAAAATCGATTTGATCTCTTTTTGCACTTCAATAGATAAATTTTAGGGTTAGATAAATAATCCTAAAAACTTCTCGGGGGAAACTTATTAAAACCCTAAATACCAAGTTTTAGCCCAATTGGTAAAATGGTTTCAGCTCTCGTTGAAGATACAGAGAAGCACAGAATAGGGAAAATCACTTTTTCTGTTTCAGAGTCATAAAACGTCAACATTTATTAAAATCACATATTAGGTTGTTTTTTATATGATCACAATACTTCTCTATCTGAGGGGTCGATAGAAATTAAAAACTGAACACTACCATCGTCGTGAATGATTCTATTAGCTCTAGGTATTATTATTTATAAAATAAATAAAATGAAATAGTAGATGTGTAAATTCTGGAAGAACAAATTAATTTACTCTGAATATAACAATTTTGTATATTTGAGGCCACCATTACTCTTGGGGCTTCCTGATCACATTGAACTCTTATGTTCTTGACGTTCTGCCTTCTAAGAGCCCGAATTAAATTCTTAGGGCCTCTTTAGGACTCTTACTATTTTATGATTTTAAATTAATCTCCTTCGTTAAATCATCCGTATGTGTGTTATTCCATTTATTTATTTTTACATTATGGCAGATTAAAATGGTATCGTTTGCATTTGACTTGTAAAAATATAGTTAAAACTAATTCAGTGCAGCATTTTATTAATTTTAATACTGTGCTTTACTAATTGTTGAAATTTTCCAACACCTTAGCTCAGTCGTAGCGTGTTGAGCCGAGTTCAATTTCCAGCATGGCAAAAAAAAAAAAAACATTGGCGAAAAGTGGGTTCCTCTTTCGTGGTATTGAATTAATAACTGGGGGCTTGGGTGTTGTGTCTGTCCTAGATGTAAGTTATTTTATAAGTCGTATGCTGATATAATCAGTCGGTTCAGAAAGTGTACGTTAAATACCTTGAATAAATTAAAAATTGTAGTAATATGTTTGCAGCGACTTTCTAACGTACTGTACAATAACTTTTATACAATGTCTCACGTGTAGTTTTTTTATACAAAGCCAGGTATTACTACCCATCCGGGTTGTACGTACTTTTATACGGTAGCTTATTTACAATATGTTATGCTTGGTAGCGTGATTATTATATTACGAATATAAACTTAGTTAATTGTGTTCTACTTAAGAAGAGTAACTTATCTATAAAGTGATACGATAGTAACTGGTTTGTATGCCTTACTTACGAAAGTAAGTTTATTTATACTGCCTTACTTACGTAGTTTGGTTATAGTGCCTTATTTATGTATATTAGTAACCTGACTAAAGTGTCTTACGTAAAATATCTTGCTTATGTAACATTAATCTCGTAGTAGTGGTGTGTGGGTTCAAAACTTCGACTTGTCCTCGAAACATAAATTCCTGGCCTCAAAAATTATAAATCTTTGACAGTAATGGTCAACTATTACCATTCTGAGCTGTTATATACAGTGAAAAAAAATATTCATATGGAAAAAAAATCAGAAGTAATTTAATTCTAAGTTGTGATAATAACTTGATTTATCAAAATAAAATTAAATGTTAAAAAAATAATGTGTAATAAAATATTCCGAGTAATTTTTGTGCGTAAAGCATTTCAAGTTTCATCATATCTTCACATATTGTCTAGTTTACAGGTAAATTTTATAAACCTAGCTGGGCGTTCCAAGAGGTTTTTTTTTCTAAGTTGTTTCCCACTCTCCCTTCATAAGCAAATGCGAGTATATTTTCCCTCAATTCCACCCTCCTCATCTCCTTACCCCATCAGTGTAACTAAATGGGGATAGCTAAGACAGGCAATTAGATGCAGTAAATTAATTATAGCATAAATAAATTAAGGATTTGGAGGGGTAAATATATAGGGGGGTAGGGGCATAATATACAATGCTCATTTGGCCCTTGTTTTTATCTCGTGTTTCTCACAAGGGCCATTGGGGGTTATTTGGGACGCTTGGAAAATAGGTAGCGTATCAAAGCATTGTACAGTACAATCAGACGGTTTATTGTGTTTCTATATTCATAATAAGCATCGCTCATAATTACTAAAATATATATGATACTTCCAATTTGGTTGATGAACGAAAATTATTTTTAAAAATAAGTTCGCATCACAAGGAACTATATATTAAAGCATTTTCTTCCTTTTAATATTCTAGAGAATGTATTTTTCTCAGTCTTCTTACTTTCTCTATTACTTCATACAAAGGATGCTAATTAATTAAAGTTAATGTGCTAATCAGAGGCTTGGTTGCTGCTTCGTCTTTGTTTCTACCAAACACTAGAATACTCTTCCCCTCGAAACCCTTTCACTCCTTCAAAGAAATATTTCTATCTATCATCTTATTTTACAAGAGGTTTTCCCTTATTTCATTTTTTTTTAGGCTACCAATACTTCTTTGGAATACTAAACAGCAGAAACCATCTTATAAATAAAGGGTAAAAAACGAATTTTAATTAATGGGTTTAAAGATATATATAAATATATATATATTTCTCGAAAGCAATCTTTTCCTCGATTTAATTAGGCTTCTATTCCAAGACGCGTTCGTTTACATCTTCCCGGGTCGGGGAGGTTGAGTGTTTGAACCCGAGGGTGACTTTTACGGAAATATCAACACGAACAAAATTATTTGATCCCCCTTCGGCTAACACTTTCAATAGAAAGAAAAGGTGACTTTTTTTTTTAACTTTTGCAATTAATTTATTTGTTTCTAAATGGAATCCTAAAATTAGATACAGTTTTAACTAATGAGTAATCTGCATCAATGGCTGTGTAGTCTAAGTTGTCACTCTTGCAATAGGCTGGATTGTCGTTGGCGGGGATGTGGGGGTTCAATACCGATTTTGTGAACTAGGTGTGTTTTTTACTAAAGTTATTCCACTCTCATTCCACGCAAATTTGGGTACACGTTCTCTAGATTCTTCCCTAATCATCCCTACCAATGAGTGTAAATATGCGGATAGCCCGGATGGATAGTAAGACTAGCACAGAAAAATACAATTAATCCATGATTCAATTTTTTTAAATACTTATACATCCAACCCGCTTCAATGGCCACATGGTCTAAGGCGCTACTCTTGCAGTAGACTATAACGCCGATGGCGGGGAGATGGAGGCTCGAATTTCGGTCGAGTGTACTAAGGGTGTTTTTTCAAAATGGTTTCCCATCCTCCCACCACGCAAATTCAAGTACACTGCCTCTTAATATAATCTTCCTGATCCCTAAAACCATTAGCATAGTTAGTATAAGAGTATAACTGGAACAGTTAGTAAGACGGGGTGTTAAAAAAACTTATTCAATACTTGAATCTTTGATACAAACATCAACGACAGATAAACCCTCCCATTTCTTGAATAGGCCTACTCACGCTGGATCACCAGAGATTATCAGGTCAAGGTTCGAATCTCGACCGTAGAGTGGAGGAGGGTGTGTGCCACACTTTGTTTTATCACAGTGTTTTTTTTTATCTCTTCTTCCCGCAAATGCGTATTCATTTACTTTGAACTAGCTATCTCATATCTACTTCTTAAATTAATCTGATTATAATCATGGTATTTAGTGTGATAATTTAAAAATATATCCATGTAATTTAATTTTTAATTTAAATTTTTTAGAGGTAAGGATTTTTTATTCGTGTTCTTGATATTTAAAACACCAACTATTATTTTAGCACCTCGTTTTACTAACCATTCGGGCTATAAACTTATATACTAATTACTCTAATGGGATAGGGATGAGGAATTTCGAAGTTCACCCGAATGTGTGTGGGGAGAGAGAGAGAGAGAGAGAGAGAGAGAGAGAGAGAGAGAGAGAGAGAGTGGGAAATCAATTATGAAAAACCACCCTCAGCACAACCGACCAGGATCAAACCACGATCTCCACTTCATCGGCAGTCTGGTATATTACAAGAGTAGCGCCTTATATCATGCGGCCACCGAAATGGGTTAACAAAACCAATTGATTAGAGATGAGGAAGGTAGAATTTAGAGAAGATGCACTCTCTGTTTACGATGAAGCTTACAGTCTTACCTTGATTGGTTCCACTATGACCTTATAATATAAGCTACATCGCAAAGGATATAATCAAGATAAGCTTAACTTACCTCATTTTAGAGTAGTCTGACAGCTTAGCTTAGTCGGTAGCTTGTTTGTATACTGTATACATAATATATACTATACCCGGGTTCGATTACCGGCATGGCCGAAAAACGTATAATGTGTGAAATGTGGGTTTTTCCTTTTCACAGTGATGAATTAACGGCAGGGTGTTGGGTGTTGTGTCTATTCTAAATTTAAATTAGCTAATAAGTCGTGTGCTGATACAACCAGTAGGTTTAGAAAGTGCACGTTAAGTATCACAAATAGATAAAAATGAAAAGTTTCAAACGAAATTAGAGGTACTTGCATTTTCGTAATGGTAGAGCAGCGAACCATTTAAGAAAGTCCACCCTCAATAAACCCAGCTGAGATTTGAACCCCAATCTCTCCATCACTAGCAAACTAGAACAAGTGAGCCCAGTATCTATACCACGTGTCCACCGATGTAGGGTGTCCATCAGCTGGCACAGATGAATAACTAAAGCAGAACAATAATAAATATTATAACAAATAGATTGTAATGTTTGTGTATGTTAGAGTGTAAATCGTATGGAGATACTTTGTATGGCTTCATTTTATTAAAACTTGCTCGAAATAAAATGTTTATTGTTAATAAAAATGTTTTCCCGGGGATCCAGAGAAGGGTGAAACAGGGAGGTGGGAGGAAAGTTGTTGAAAAAAGTTATAGCGGTTGAGGGAGAGTATAATCATGTCATTTTCAAAATTAAATTTGCATTTTACAGTTTTCTGCAGTTTACTGGCGAGAGAATGTTTATAAACTGGGAAATAAAGTCGTCTATGTCAATTCTTGTGACATGACAATTATTTAACTTCCTTGCAAAATTGTTATTTTTACTACGACTGGCAAAGTTTGTATGAATTATTCATTGGCATGTAGAAATATAAGAATAAGAATAAGTGGGACTTTTTTTTTTTTAACTTTCTCATTGAGGGAAAATATTTAAATAGTGAGAATTATCTGCTTCTAAATTATGAAGAATATTGAAGTTTTATATTCTCCTGAACTCAAAATGTGGGTTTCACAATTTTTACTGTCCCTTTGCCATTATTTACCTGGGCATACAGCCCTAAAGGTTAAATGAATTTAATTCAAATTTGCTATTTAGATGTTAGACTATCTAAACATAGCCCTAAGGCTGAATCATTATTTAGTGTTTCATTTTTAGCACCGCGTCTTACTACCCATTTGTGTTATACGCTTATGTACTAATTACGATTATGGGTTAGGGATTAGGAAGGCTATATTTAGAGGAAGTGTACTCGCATTTACGTGAAAAAATAGTGGAAAACAATTTAAGGAAAACCACCCTCAGTGAACCCGACTCGAATTGAACCACTATTTTCCCGTCGTCGACAGTCTAGTCTAATGTGAGAGCGCCTTAGACCATACGCCCATCTAATCTGATTATTACTATATTCTGAAAATTGAAAAATGGCACCTTTACACGGGAATCGAACCCGGGACCTTTGGCGGCTTAGTACGCCAATGCTCTTACCACTGAGCTATCCACGTCCATCACAGACTCTGCCTTAAAATATGAGTGAAGAATTACCCTGGGCACAGGACGATTCCTGGATAGCTCAGTGGTCAAAGCATTGGCGTGCTAAGCCAAAGGTCTCGGGCTCGATTCCCGTGCCCAGGTGTCAATTTTCAGAATATTATATCTAGATGGAAAATTCTTCACTAAAAAGCATAATAATAGCTCCGGCTATTTGATTCTTGATTATTATACTAATTAAAATTATGCCTAAATATTTAAACTCTTAAACCCTGTCAAATGATAAGTTCGCAGTAATCTTAAAACTATCATCCTCAAATCTGTATTACTATATGTGGTATCATATACTTAATATTTTCAGCGTTCTTTTATAAACTTATTTTCTAACTAGCCTCTAATATTATTATTATTAGCACCGCGTCTTACTATCCGTTCGGGTTATACGCACCTCAAATAAAATGTCTGCATTTCTTGTAACATCTTTCATATTAACTTGTATTACCCTAATAGCATACTCTAAGGCTAGTTTAAAAAGTAATGGGGATATTGCATCTCCTTGTTTCGATCAATTATGTATTTAAAAAATATCTGATAAGTGACATTCAACCCGTACCCTGCCACGCGTATAATTCAAACACACCTAATTAAACTGACAAGGTTTTTTGGATATCCCAAACTTAGCTAAATTTTCATTATAGTTTATTTCTTTTAACTGATTCATAGTCCTTTTAAAAATCTATGTATAACTGATTTACTGTCACATTGTAGTCCTACTTTTTATCCAATATTTGCCGAATACCTAGTAAAAATCTGATTTATTATTGATCTATTTCATCAAATTCCACACGGATGATTCATGATTATTTTCTTTACATATTGTGTTAGTTTGAAAAAAATTATATATTTATTTTAGTAGTAAGAGTAATTGACTCTTTAATGTGTTATTTTATAACAATAAAATATTAAGGTCATATTTTTATTTTATCGGTTAGAGCAATTATTGTAATTAGAAAAAAAAAACTGTTTCAAGGTTTTGATGGTTGTCGACATCTCATGACACCCTGAGCAAAAAAGTGTTGTTTTTTTTCATGCTAACCACTTGTTTATCTGTTTGTTACTGGGACTAGAGTCGAAACTATTCTACCAATCATGCTAAAACTTAGTATCCAGGGTTTTTATAAGGCTCCTTAGGGCTTATTGGGGTGTTTGGAATTATCTATTCAACCCTTAAATAAAGGGTAGCTTACCTAGGGTATAAAATAGAAAAAATTGCTTTGCTTGATTTTGGCTCTAGAGATTTTGATTAAAATTCGTATTCAGGCACTGTTTAACAATACAAACAAAATGACCCATCTCATTTCGCCATTAAAATGACTCTGAAGGTACTTTACAAAAGCGGGAATTTCCAATTTTGATTAAGTATCCGCAACTCTTTGTGTTACGAAATAACTTATTTTTGGAAATGTGTAGGACTCTTAGTAATAAACAACTTTTATTTGAAGGGATATTTTATTGACTATGGGTGTGTGTATATATATATAATATTAGCACCATGCCTTAGTAACCGTTCAGGCTATGCGTGATAAATATATCTTTAAATAGAGTTTTGGGAAATGGTAAGATGAAAATGTACAGGACATAATAATATATTTATTTAATGTTGTACATTATATCATGTATTCTCCTTGGTGAAATGCAATGTGCTTTTCTTATTTTCTCAGTATATTTCTATAACAATATAATATATTGTTTCATTCAAATATCTTACGAGTCATAACAAGTATAATATGGATAAACGAGCTAGAAAGTATTTGCGATGCGACGTACCATTTATTTTAATATTATTTTCATTTCAGAGGTTGTAATAGTTTACCACGTCACTGGTAGTTTCCTTATGATTTTTACTTTCTCTCTATCTTACAGGTAGAGAAAGTATGGTGATCGTCAAAAAAATCGAACTCGAGATTTTGATGAATTTTGACGTTTCATGACTTCCTGAATCCGAAAAAGTGGTTTTTGAATTTCCGTCTGTCTGTCTGTCTGTCTGT
>CABFWB010003979.1:34919-53294 GCA_902151455.1 Timema bartmani
TTAAACATACAAATATTTCTAAATAATGTATCTCTTGGTTCAAACGATCAATATTTCTGGTTTTAGGAGGGTCAGTAATGTTTATTCTGGGTCGTGGGTTGTTAAACATACAAATATTTCTAAATAATGTATCTCTTGGTTCAAACGATCAATATTTCTGGTTTTAGGAGGGTCAGTAATGTTTATTCTGGGTCGTGGGTTGTTAAACATACAAATATTTCTAAATAATGTATCTCTTGGTTCAAACGATCAATATTTCTGGTTTTAGGAGGGTCAGTAATGTTTATTCTGGGTCGTGGGTTGTTAAACATACAAATATTTCTAAATAATGTATCTCTTGGTTCAAACGATCAATATTTCTGGTTTTAGGAGGGTCAGTAATGTTTATTTTGGGTCGTGGGTTGTTAAACATACAAATATTTCTAAATAATGTATCTCTTGGTTCAAACGATCAATATTTCTGGTTTTAGGAGGGTCAGTAATGTTTATTCTGGGTCGTGGGTTGTTAAACATACAAATATTTCTAAATAATGTATCTCTTGGTTCAAACGATCAATATTTCTGGTTTTAGGAGGGTCAGTAATGTTTATTCTGGGTCGTGGGTTGTTAAACATACAAATATTTCTAAATAATGTATCTCTTGGTTCAAACGATCAATATTTCTGGTTTTAGGAGGGTCAGTAATGTTTATTCTGGGTCGTGGGTTGTTAAACATACAAATATTTCTAAATAATGTATCTCTTGGTTCAAACGATCAATATTTCTGGTTTTAGGAGGGTCAGTAATGTTTATTCTGGGTCGTGGGTTGTTAAACATACAAATATTTCTAAATAATGTATCTCTTGGTTCAAACGATCAATATTTCTGGTTTTAGGAGGGTCAGTAATGTTTATTCTGGGTCGTGGGTTGTTAAACATACAAATATTTCTAAATAATGTATCTCTTGGTTCAAACGATCAATATTTCTGGTTTTAGGAGGGTCAGTAATGTTTATTCTGGGTCGTGGGTTGTTAAACATACAAATATTTCTAAATAATGTATCTCTTGGTTCAAACGATCAATATTTCTGGTTTTAGGAGGGTCAGTAATGTTTATTCTGGGTCGTGGGTTGTTAAACATACAAATATTTCTAAATAATGTATCTCTTGGTTCAAACGATCAATATTTCTGGTTTTAGGAGGGTCAGTAATGTTTATTCTGGGTCGTGGGTTGTTAAACATACAAATATTTCTAAATAATGTATCTCTTGGTTCAAACGATCAATATTTCTGGTTTTAGGAGGGTCAGTAATGTTTATTCTGGGTCGTGGGTTGTTAAACATACAAATATTTCTAAATAATGTATCTCTTGGTTCAAACGATCAATATTTCTGGTTTTAGGAGGGTCAGTAATGTTTATTCTGGGTCGTGGGTTGTTAAACATACAAATATTTCTAAATAATGTATCTCTTGGTTCAAACGATCCTAATAATGTTCCACCTCTTTTTCTTATTTGTAAAGTTTTAAGATCAAACCCACCTCAGTAGCATAGTTAGATGACGTGCTAGTTTCGTGTTGAGCTAGGCTGCCGAGGACGGGGAGATCAAGGTTCAAGTCTCGCTCGGGTGAACTGAAAGAGGGGGGGGGTCCTAATTGTTGTTCCACTCTCCCTCCACGCAAATGCGGGTTCACTTCTTCTATATTCAATCTTCCCATTCCCTAAACCATTAGCGTAATTAATACTTAAGTGTATACGCCAAACGGGTAGTAAAATGCGGTGCTAAGTATTAATTATTTTAAGATCAAGTTTGTTTTTTTACCGCCCACATCCACATATTTTCACTAACAGAGAATGGATTATGGAGGTTGAATATAATTATACTTATTATAATAATTATTATTATTGTTATTAGGTGTTTTGTCTTACGACATTCAGTCAGTCAGACAGTCAGTCAGTGAACTCAGACCGCCGATACGACCTGTCCTCTGCCTCCTCCTTCAGCTCCCAGAATGTTCTTCTTTCCTTCAAGTCATCCAATGTTTGAATCCTCCTTCTTCCTAAGCTCTTATTTCCCTCAACCTTTCCTTCTATGTCGTCGTGCAGAAGACACTCCCTCTTAATGATGTGTTTGATCCATTTTACTTTGTACCGAAGAATCACATCCAAAATTGTTATCTTCTCACCCACTCTTCTTAGGACTTATTCATTTGTCACCCTGTCTGTCCACCTGATCTTCTAACCCACTCTTCTTAGGACTTGTTCATTTGTCCCCCTGTCTGTCCACCTGATCTTCTCACCCACTCTTCTTAGGACTTGTTCATTTGTCCCCCTGTCTGTCCACCTGATCTTCTCACCCACTCTTCTTAGGACTTATTCATTTGTCACCCTGTCTGTCCACCTGATCTTCTCAAGTCTTCTCCAGCATCACATTTCAAAGCTCTTCAAGTATTTCTTTTCCATCTTCCTAATAGTCCAAGTCTTTGCTTCATACAGCGTGATGCTCCAAATGTAGAATTTCATCAGTTTATTCCTTAGTTCCAAACTCAACTTGCTGGGTATCAGTAGCCTTTTCTTGTTGAAAGCTTGGCCATGGCGATCTTCGACCTAATTTTCTTGATGCAGTAGGCATCCTTTGTCAGCAGAATTTATACGCAGTGTTTTATATTTTTATAACTCTAATTTATAATCTAGCTATGTTCAACCTTGTTTCGATTCTAATAACCTTGAACTAATTAACATTTCATAATAAAACTGATTGCATTAAATCTACAAGATATTATTAGCGATACAAGTTCCTAATAAAAGAAATCAGACCCCTGTCATAGGATACGTCCTTTATCTATTCAATCAGGGATAAGACCACCCGACAGTTTCATTAAATTATGTTCACACACGTGTAACTCACTAACTAAACAAACACTTTGGTTCAATGAACCTTCTTTTGTTTCTCGCTTCAAACAAACACGGGAAGGCATTAAAATCTTGTCTATTGCGAGAGAGTGAAGGGGCAATTGTTGACTCTGTCCTTAGGAACTGAGGGTCAAACACTTTGAACAAGGGAGTCTACCCCCAACCCCTAACTAAAAAAAAAGGATTTGTTAAAAACGAGGTAGTATCTAAGGGAAAGAGAGAGAGAGAGAGGGATGAATGGTTGTGAAGGAAGATGGAGGAGAATGAATAAAGTGGGGAAGGTTGTCGAGAATAGGAGAACGGGGGGCTGGCTTTTGACGAGATTCTCACCCAACAGTTTTGGTGGTGAGAGTTTGAAAACTAATCACAAGTTAGGAGAGACCAGTGTGACGTCGGGTAAAGGCCTTGTGCTGTAATTGTCGTCTGTCGGTTACGTGGTCTGTTGGTCGGGAAGAAAGGGGTAGGTAGAGATTCGGGGAGGTAGCTAGCAATTGACTACAAGGTCCGCTAATGTATTGGTGGCGAACAAAGCTCCAAACCTCCTCAAAAGTTTTCCGATGTAGGAAGAAATAATTATTAACTACTCCTTTTAGTTATAATTGAATTCGACCATAAACCGCTATGGTGGGTACAAATGCTAAGACGTAATTATCGTCTGGGGGTTTTCCGTTGAAGGTAGGTCTGAGTTTGAATCCCGGTTGGGAATATTGGGGGTGATTTTTCATAAACAGCTGTCCACTCTCCCTTCACGCAATGACCTTTGAATTTCCTCTTGATTCTTTCTACCTCCCATACTTCTCCCTTCAAGCAATGACCTTTGAATTTCCTCTTGATTCTTTCTACCTCCCATACTTCGTGAGTGTAATTAAATATGGCTAGATTGGATGGACAGCCACGTGTTCGCTAAGCACGTCACTCTAGCATTAGACTGGATTAGACGGGAGTATTGGGGTTTGAGACCCGGTCAAAGTGAATTGAGAGTCAGGTCTCACACTTCCCCTTCAAATGTGAGTACATCATCTCTAAATTGTACCTTCCCTATAAGTGTGATGTTGATAGTCCGGAAGAGTAGTAAGCTGACGTGTAATAATATAATGACTAGTAAGAATTAGTTAAAATATACTTTAATAAATGGTGACCTGGCGATCTAGGGGTAAGGTGTCAGACTTCTGTGCTAGGGGTGCGGGGTTCAATCCTCGGTCCCGGCACACATTTATCTGATTGACAAACCCTTCCTTCACCTCTGACAAGGCGTGTATTAATCACAACTTGTGAATGTGTGGAATGCCAGGCCTCCACCGTGGTTCGGATCCCACGTTAAACTGTAGGTTCTCCATTTCATCTCGCAATCACCCTATCATTACACATTAGCGTAAGTGCGTACAACCCCAATGGGTAGTAAGACGCGGTGTTAATAATAATAATAATAATAATAATAATAATTTAAACCAATGTTTTCGTTGTGTTTTTTATTCTGTGATTACTAAAAAAATCAAGAAGAACGTAAAAAATATTTAAAAAAAATTGTTTAGCACTTACTAACATTGACTCTCCAGGTAAGCTGAGAATTATGATCTCTTCCACTCCACTGGAGACCGTTGTGATTTTTTCAGACTGTCACGGAACACTTAAAACATTGCCATCTCGTGACATTGGGTCATAATGATGGCTGGCCTACTAACATTAGTTGATGGAGTACCAGGGGACCAGCAGAATTCTTCAAGATTTAAGGCTTTGTGTATCTTACAGCGGTTCTGAGAAACTCTGACAGCATTCATCTATATGTATGTGTATAATATTCATAGGTACTCACACAGAGAGGGCTGGGTGGGGCCAGGCCACTTCTAAGTCTATAGAGAGGCCCTAGCTAGCCCATTAAAGAGCGCCGTCTACTTCAAGGTAAAAATACTCACATGTTTCTTAAGGAAATGGTAGTTATAAAGCTCAGAAACCACTAAAAAAAATCACATTTATCATTAGGTGGGATGGAAGATCACGCAATAAAAAGCCAGTGTTTTTGCAGTTTTTATGGAAAGTATTTGTTGGCCAAAATAAATAAAATAGTTCTCCAGTACAAATATGGAATTTAATTTTTTTTCCCCATGGTAACCTCAACATTTATTAAATATCTGTTAAGGGTGTTCTGGAATTTAATCATAACTTTTTCTCTTGATTTAAAAAGTTTGTTAGACAATGCCACCATGCTCATGACAGATATTCAGGAAATGTTGATATCAACATGTGAAGAAAATTAAACTCTATGTTTGTACTGGAGCAATATGTTATTTATTTTAGCCAAAAAGAAATGCTTTGTCATAAAAATTGCAAAAACCCTGGCCTTTTCTCGCGTCCCCTTCCAGCCCACCTTAACATATTTTGTTAAGACCTTGTTAAAATATCTGTTTGAAGAAGGCTAGATATGTGTTTCTTACCATTTATTTTAATCTTGAACCTACAATATTACACGCTAAACGTTAAAAATGAGATAGTTCCACATTTTAATGATTTTGTTTTAGTTAGGTAAAATTTAAACGAAAGATTTTTCATTCTTAATGGACATGTATATACCTCAGTTTTAGCTTCTGTGGAGCTGACTGACAGCTGACGGCTTTGAAAAGCTACCAGACAAAATTATGTATCCCTATGCCGAACCATATGATCTGCAAAAAAACATGTCTTTAGCAGCTGTCATTTCTGACACTCAAAATTTAGGTATATACCTAAATGTTGACTGTCAGAAGTCAGCTGTGAGCTGTCAGTCAGCACCAAAGAAGCCATGGGGCTACTGTATGTTACAGGAAAAGTAGATTATCCAGTAAGAGTCGACTTTACCTAGGCCGAGTCGACTCGTACTGTTCTTTTCAGTAAAAGTTGATTAAAAGCGAAAATTGATGAATTTCGATCAACATTTACTAGTCAGAGTTGACCGTACCTAGGGAAAGTATACTCTTACTACCTTGAGTTAGTAAAAGTTGACTTTTTGCAAGGAAATGGTCTACTACCTAATAAAAAACAAATAAAAAAGCAAAACCTTTATGATACAAAGAGAGATATAAATATTTATTATTTATTACAGCAAGGTAAAGATTTGTGACANACCTAACCTAACCTAACCTAACCTAACCTAGAAAACAACAGTAAACAAATAGAGCTGGGATATTCAAAACAAAGATGTACGCGCGAAGTCGCATGTGGAGAGCAACATCGCGGAATTAACTTTTACTAAACCACAGCAGACATAGTTAACTCTTCTTAGGAAAAGTTGATCTGTTTATTCTCTATCAACTTTTACTGATACTTTTAGTAAGAGTCGACTTTACCTAGGCTGAGTCAACTCTCCCTAACAATCTACTTTTCCTGTGACATATATAACTTTCCTTTCCATTTTGGTGTGAGTGATTAAAATAAATAACCTCTTCTTAAATAACTCAGGATTTCTGGACGTCTGAAAGACGTCTCGGCTCTCCCACAGGCCCTTAAAAAAAACCATACGTTGGAAATCTCCTCAAAATACGATGGAAATCCACATCCGGGATATAGCACCACTAAATAAATGAATAGGGCCCATACAGTTTTAAATTAAAATATGAGTGGTTTTAAATTTTAGCATATTGTCGCTGCCCCTCTTTACACCCCGTGGGCAAGTTGTCAGGATGGCGGAGAGGTATTGATGTGTGGAGCGTTGAAAATAGTCAACCTGGAGTTTTATTGAATTTATTGTAGGTTATTATACATCATGTAATGTTGTCAGTTATAATTGGTTACGTCTTACTTACTCTATGGAATTAGGAGCACGAAGGCTCATTACCACACTCACTAAAGTACGCCACCTATCCCTATCTTGGTCTAGTTCTATCCAACCTCATTACACCCTATCTCTCTCAGGTCTATCCAAATGTTATCCTTCCATCCACGTCTGGGTCTTCCCAGTGGTCTTTTACCAGTGGGTCTGCCATTCAATACCTTGGACGCGGTTCTAGATACTGGCATTCGCACTGCATGGCCTGTCCACCGTAACCTACGGGATTTTATCACCCTAATAATGTCTGGTGATGAGTACAGGGTGTGTAGCTCACCATTATGTAGCCTCCTACACTCCTCACTATTTTCATCTATTTTTGGACCAAATATCTTCCTAAGCTCCCTGTTTTCGAACACCCTAAATTTATTTTCGTCATGTAAGGTAAGAGACCACGTTTCACATCCATATTGAACAACCAGTGAAATTATGGCGTTATATATTCTGAGTTTTTCATTTCTTGAAAGCAGGCGAGACGCCAACAACTTACTTAGTGACCGAGTAATAACAAGCATTTCTCGACTGTATTTATTTCCTAATTTCCAATCTAATATTGTTATCGCTAGTTAAAATTTTTCCTAAATATTTGAATTCATTAACCCTATCAAATGATATGTTGTTTGCTGTAATATCTAAATTATTGTCCTCAATCTGTGTCCTCTGTGTTATCATATATTTTTAGTCTTTTCAGCGTTCACTTCTAAACCCAGTTCCTTACTAGTCTCTAATAACATTTCTTGGTTACGTCTAAAAAGAGTAATTAGCCCTAGTCAGTAATTTGCCAGACAGTCCTTATATATGCTTATATCGGTGGTCTAACTCTACATCGAACTGGGGCAAGAGCATACTCTAGTCGTCCCGCGACGTTCCCAGCTATTACTTAAATAGTTTTAATCCTATCTTTAGTTAAAAATTGTGTATTTATCCCAATTATTTTTAATTAGTCCCAAAACAATTATGTGTAGCTATATACAAACTGAACCGATAGTAATAACATTTTTGCTATAATATTATTATTATTATTATTATTATTATTACTATAACAAACTGTTTGCATTTGGATGGCTACCTCTGGCTTACATAAAAAAAGAAACACATGTCCATTATGTAAAATTAATATTGCCTTAATTTAACTATATAATTACTATATCTAAATACTCATATATTTCGTATACAATTTGAACGAGAAGTTTTATTTGACCCGACTCGGATTTTTCTGAGTGCTTAGCAAGATCTTATTGATTGCTGGCTATATAATTTAGTAGAAAGAGATAGCGAGATCATTTAAGAGGTAATGCAACATCATTTGCCAGAAGGTACGACCCCTAAATCTCGATTCAATGATTATAGGCCTAAAAAAACGGTCGAATACATATTGGATAGTAATTGGAAGTATGTGTACTATTGTAAAAGATGAAGTAGTATCGAAAGAGGCAAAGATGTCAGTACATAAAATTGTGCTAACGCCAACATCGTCTTTTTGATGTGAAGCGTAGGTTTGTCAGTAGAAACACAAGAGCAAGGTGAATGCGGCTGGAATGATATTATTTAATAAATGTATGTGGGAAAACTCGTATGGTCCTAGTTATTAATGAAAAAGTTCTGAAGGAGTGTGGTTGGAACGGGAGTTCAGTGGTTTATTGTGAAATAAGTGTCTTACATTGGTTTGGACATGTTGAGAGGATGAGAGTGGATCGAGTGACGAAGCAGATATATGAAGGTAGAGTGTGTGAATCAAAAGGAAGGAGTAGGCCATGTAAGACGTGGCTAAATTGTGTAGATGAATGTGTGAAAAAGAGAAACATAAAGGGCCGGTTGCACGAACAATAATCAGTGGCTTGATCATAGATCAGATGTATGTTGATCTCCAATCGGTGTCTCAAACCTCATTTTCAATTGCACCATTAACAATTAGGACGTGATTGTCGATCAAATCTCTGGTCAAGTTAACCATTCAACTTCTTCCCATCAATTGTTTGATTTCCCGATCAGTGTGTTGATGGTTAACATAACCTGTAACTGTATATATATATCAAAATCAATACTATTAGACTATATTATATTACCCGTTTTAGTGAGCGCATGGTCTAAGGCATCACTTTTTAAACAAGCTAGACTGCTGATAACAGGGAGATCGGGGTTCGTATCCCAGTCAGGCGCACTGGGTGTGTTTTTACTTTCTGCCTCCAAGCAAATGCGGGTACCCTTCCATTAAATTTAACCTTTTCAATACTTAGTTTATTAACGTAATTAGAACATATACCTACAACCCAATTAGGTAGTAAGATGCGGTGCTAAGAAAATATGTATGATATATATACTATGTACACATATATACATTATATTATATGTTCACGTTCCATTGATTCCACCATCTCCTACCAAGCTCATATCTTCTTTATCCTGACGTATATATAAAGCCACGTTACCTAACAGCCCCTCCCACTCCCCACCTCCCCGTAGAAATCGAGTGCCACCTCACTACTCTCGTCCGTCCTTGGCCAACACAGCCTCGGTCCCTAATACCTTGTACAAATTACATTTCAAGACCCGGGCAGCGTAACTTTTAGTCTTTTAAGTGCTTTCTTCATCCCCTTGAGTGACGGTAGAAAAGGTAAGTCCGCGTCGGCGTCTGACAGAACGGCGTCGTCGTGTAAAGCGGCCTCTTGCCAGGGGAATAGTGGCCAACACTAATTATAATCTCCCAGCTCAAGGGTATATGTCGGGCAATTACCAACTAAATTAGTTTTAAACGGAATGACGGGCGATGGAGGGTCGTTTGTTTGTTTGTATCTACCCGATAGTCTAACACGTCTATTACTCACATGCCTTGTACACGAGATATTATGGCCTGTTCAAACTTTTAGCGTGGGTTTTGGGTCTTCCGATACACATAAACTCTTCTCCTCAAGTTAATTTCCTGTCTATAATGTCGTTGCGAAGTGCTTTGAACAGTTACAAATCGAAGAGCACCATTATCCATACACGGGTAATGAGATGTGTGCTTGGGTGAAAGATACGGTCTTGTTTCAAACTTAACTGGACTTCGAGAATCAAAGGCAGACTAAGAAGACCAGCAATAATAATAAAAACTAAACTACTTCCCTACAATGTTCTCAAATATTTATTTTTAAATAATCACCACATATCTAATTTATATAGTTTAAGGAACAATACGCAACATGAAATGAATGGCCAACTAGTTTTATTAAAGGGCAAAATAACGTTCATCAATTGGAGAACGCGTTCCGCTTTCTTCAAAGAAGTGATAAACAACTTAGCTCGAGAGATAATGATGATGTGCTATATTTTTTAAATGTTTCAACACACGTTTTCAAATATATCCACGGTTGTTTAATCCATCAAATTGTCATTAGCCTTGTTTTTATTCTTAATTTTCACTAGTGTTCCATTCATACTCTTTAAAAATGTTTGTATAGAGCAATATTCACCCTTTAACATACCTGATTTCAAGCCATACATGGTTCTACCTTCTTACACTTTAATTTTGTATCCACGTGTATTTATAAGTTTGTCTGAAAACATTTTATCCCCTTTTATTAAAGAGTTTGATAAATTCATAAATGAACAATTTGTTTGAAATTGATTGAAAAACCACCCGGTAGTAATTTGTGGAGGAAGTTGCTATACACTTTCATAGCTTAATGAGGAAATCCCACCAAGAAAATTCAAAATACTATGCTCATTCCAAGTTTTTTGGCACTCTTTTATGATTGTGTTTATTTCCTTTTGATATTGTGAGGTGATTATTATAATATTTGGTATCCTCGCGTTACCAAGGAAAGCTTTTCTAAATTCTTTCAGAAATTTCCAAAACCTGTTGTCGATATTTTCAATAAGCCAACACACTATTCTTGGTACCCCAATGATACCACTAAACAAAACTATGTCGGGAAACATTTCTGTCAATTCCAAAGTATTGTTCTCATACATGTTTAAAGTTAGAATGTGATAAGACTCTATTAAGTGCACCTTCTTGAACAGTACGTTTAATTGGTGCAAACAATTTTCTTGTACAATTATGATGGCCAAGTCATAAGGTTCACTTATTCGAATAACATTAATAATAGAGTGAATAATTTTTGTAAAAATATTACTTGTATATCCACTTGAAATATGTATTTGCTTGAAAGTATATAATTTATACGGCGGAACATATGTATCGTGACTAAGAATAAAGTGTAGAAAACATCACCGTATTCTCCGCTAAAATAAAATAGTTTAATTGTCTGTTTGAGTGTAAAACCAAAGTTTATGCACATAAACAGGTCGTAAATTATGTATGACAGCTATTCCTTAGAGTGGTTTGGTGCCATTAGATGAGATTTGCATTAGTGATGTTAAAATAAAAGTGTTCTCTTAGTGGTGCAAAAATGGATCAATAATTTATTTCTAACTACCCCTTTTGCTAATTATTTTTTATTTTAACGATTGTTTACTTTGCCACAAATAATTTTAATTCCCCTTTTTAACAAAAGTCTAGTTCGCTTGTTTGAAATTCACCTTCCTGAAACTGTTTGTTTAGTTTATTTAGTGCATGCTTTATTCAATCCAAGCAGGCAATATGACATATAGCTGCACCCCTCAAAAAAATTATAATGAATGAAATACATATATCCTTTCTATTAGGTTTTAATTTCATAGCTATTGCAAAAATCTTATATAGTCAGTTTCGTATTTCACTTGACTGGCTTTTATTGAGGAGGCTGGTTTCAAATCTCATCCATATGACGAAGTTGGACAGATTGTTGGAGTCTCACTGTGACTTCCTCATGTTCTCTCATAGTTCTGTGAGGTTAGATTCATACATAAACCTAGAACTACACACACACACACACACACACACACCTAAGTTAATGGCCCCAAGATGAATTGGGGACTGAAAAAATTAAACATGACGAAATTCTTACGAGAGTATTAATGCTGATAAATCCTGTTCTTTAGTTAGGTAAAATGAATATATTAATAGTCATCGCTGGCTTAATACTTACTTATTTTATTTTCTATTTCATTTCAATCTTAAATTGATTTTTTTTTCTCTGTGTTTTACTACTGTCTTGTTATCGGCCTGTTAAACTTAATATGTCATGAGGAGGAAGGTAGTGCATAGATGATGTGTATCAGCATTCAAAAAGTGTAAAAAATATTTATAAACACCGCTCATCCAGCTGAAACTCAACTCCTAATCGACTTATCAACGGAAATTCAATATATTTCAAAAGGCACGCCTAAGACCACGTGACCACATAGGTAGTGTCCATTGTTTTCAATCCTCTCTTCAGAATATTATTCTAATGTAAATCAAAATCTGCCCAAATCAATTATTTTATGTTTATTTAGATCTTCAATTTTGAATTTAAACTTAATCATATTGCTCATGAGAAATTTTGAAACATTTAAGAACGATTTATAAAAATACTTATACCTAAATAGAAATTAGTTAACATCAATCCAAATGTTGATAAATTATCATGCCTTATTTGAAAAGAAAAATGCTCTGAATGGTTATTATGAAATAAAAATAGTACCCAAAGCAATAAATATGTCGATTAAAGAGCTTTACACCGGTTTAAAGTTTTACAAAACAATTCAAATCGTTTCAAATGGAATTGCTCTTTATATTTAATTAACATTTGGTTGACAGTAAACATGGTTTTGATTTGTGAGTTTCTAGATGTTTACTGAAATAAATCATCAGTTATGAAGGTTGGTGAGGGCTATAAACGTTTTTCGGTTTGATTAATTTGTAAAATTTAATTATTATTTACACCATAATAATTGTGATTCATAGCATTACTATGTGTCTGCATTGTATTTACACTTGTATATCAAAATAGACAATATAAGTAGATGTAATCTAATATTTACATTTACAATTGATAGACAGCCTATGTGGTCTAGTGGTCAGAGTTATTGGCTACAGATCCAGAGGTCCCGGGTTTGATCCCTTGCGCTTCCAGATCTGTTTGTGAAGCAGTTTTTCAAGAATAGAGTCAAACTTAGCCTCGTGAGGACAAATGATTAGCTACTTGAATAAATAAGTCGTACTCTGGTCTAGAAAATTGAAATTAAGTGCCGGAGGGTTGGTTGTGCTGACCACATGATACCTATATCCGTAAATGTTGGCACTATCTTCGCCAACATACGGTGGCCATTTGGTCAGTAGAGCTCGCTTGTGGGCTTACTACATAGATTTTTTTAATATTGACAACTTATATAATATTTATACAGTGTGTATATAATAAATGGCAATAGATTATTTAAAATCAACTAATTTAGGCACCCAGAGTTGCCCGAGATTAATGTTTTTTATATACTTTGCTTCCATCCTGGTTTTTAATAATTATTTAAAAAAATCTAATCCAAATTTTAGAATTCCGGTTTAAGGTGCACATTTTCATGCATAGAGGCTAATAATTTTAAAATTGCAGCCCTCTGCATGCGGTAGATATCCCGCAATGCTCTTTACATATAAACGAAACATTTATTTTATTAATATAATCTTAAGAGGATTTGAAAATTGTACTAATAAAATAGCTCCAATTCTAGGTTTTCATGCTAAATATAATAAATTACTCTTCATGAATATTGTAAAAATCATACAAAATATGGTAAACCCTTTTTTTGTGCTCTACGTCTTACTACCATCACATTTACACTAATGGGGTTAACATCTTAGCAGGAAATCACCCGCATTTTCATGGAGTAAAAAATTGATTCATCACACCTGCCTCTCATATTCGAGCACCGTCATCGCTAATCAACCGTAAAGACATACTAGGTAATACTGACGTTTGTGTCTGCATGCTCACCGTTGTGGTTAATTGAAAACCTTATTTAAATCCTATTACGTTAATTTTGTGCAACACGTGTCAACATATTATAATACAACACATCAGCTTCAAGAGAATACACTGCTTTGATGTATCTGGAGTATTGGGTCATTTGGTCATGAATCGCTCTCAGTTAACTTCTTGATTCTGATCAGAGCGTACCATTTTGTGAACAATTCGTTCAGTAAAATGTTCAAGTAGACCGTTCTAAAATGGATGAAAGACTATTAGCTGAACTTGATAAAGAGGAGAGTATTGTAGCCGCTATTAGTATGTCATTTGCACTGAAACACACGAGAGAGTAAATACATTTGATAAATTCCCAGAGGGGTGAATTTGGTGAATTCCATACTTTATGGCCTGAACTTTTGTAAGCTGAATAGCGTTTCAAAATGTACACTATTATACCAATAAAGAAGTTTTATATCCTTCAAAATCTAACAAAAAATAATTTAAATCCGAAAAAAACTCAAGTGCCACGTTCTGATGCTTCAACACGTATGACGGAAATCTGGAGCTCCAGATCTTGAGCTGATGCATGTCACGACATGTTAACACGCATTCCGGCGTCATATGACACATAACATGTCACAACACAACATATCACGGGAGTATGAGAACTTTAATATAATTTATTGGGATGGTTTTTCTTCACTAATCCATCATAACACGTGTTAACACTAATCGTCAGCGTAGTCTTAATTCGGCTTTATACTGGCCTGCTGATGACGGGGGAGATTGGAGTTCAAATACCGGTCGGGTCCTCTGAAGGTTAGATTTTAATCAATGGTTTCCCAAGCTCCTCCCACGCAAATGTGGGTAGATTACCTCTATAATGCTTCCTCCCTCATCCCTACTCTATTATCATATATGCGTATAACCTTAAACGGTAGTAAGATGAGATGATATAAAAAATATGAAATGGTCTTTACTTAAGCTTGGTTCGTCATAGATAAGAAAAATTTGGTGAATTCCATACTTTATGGCCTGAACTTTTGTAAGCTGAATAGCGTTTCAAAATGTACACTATTATACCAATAAAGAAGTTTTATATCCTTCAAAATCTAACAAAAAATAATTTAAATCCGAAAAAAACTCAAGTGCCACGTTCTGATGCTTCAACACGTATGACGGAAATCTGGAGCTCCAGATCTTGAGCTGATGCATGTCACGACATGTTAACACGCATTCCGGCGTCATATGACACATAACATGTCACAACACAACATATCACGGGAGTATGAGAACTTTAATATAATTTATTGGGATGGTTTTTCTTCACTAATCCATCATAACACGTGTTAACACTAATCGTCAGCGTAGTCTTAATTCGGCTTTATACTGGCCTGCTGATGACGGGGGAGATTGGAGTTCAAATACCGGTCGGGTCCTCTGAAGGTTAGATTTTAATCAATGGTTTCCCAAGCTCCTCCCACGCAAATGTGGGTAGATTACCTCTATAATGCTTCCTCCCTCATCCCTACTCTATTATCATATATGCGTATAACCTTAAACGGTAGTAAGATGAGATGATATAAAAAATATGAAATGGTCTTTACTTAAGCTTGGTTCGTCATAGATAAGAATCTATTTAATGATAAGGGAAGATGTATATTCAAATTTTACTATATTTTACAGTCAATCCTTTAAAAATTCATCTACCATATTGAAAAAAAAATTGAATATCACCGATTTGTATTCCTATCGTTTAGGCTTATTAATTGTTTATTATAAAACTTAACCCAGCCAACACTTCAAATTGCTATCGGTCATTTTTTATGGGTTTGTAAAACAAAGTATCCCGCCTGGATTTTTAAAGTGCAGAGGAAGCAGGAAGGCCATTCAATTTGTTTTATACACGCTCTTCAATTCAGCATTGAGAGGGTAAAATATATGGTCAGGCTAGCACCAATTAATTATTTCACCAATGTCAGTAAGCTTGAGGCTGCCCTTACATTACGCAAAGCCTTTTTTTTAAAATTACTTTTGACCCTCCCCTACCACCGTACATAAAGGATCAATCGTAAGATTTTCCAATCCCCCTAACCCCAATTTTCCTCTATCTTAGGTAATTTTTTTACGATTTGATAAAGTAGATGATTTTAATCGTTATTTTTAGGAATACCTATTGGTAACAAAGCGAGCGATAAAATAAATTTTAGAATAATTTAATTGATATAAGTAAATGAAATATAAGTGAAATTTATAATTAATATATTTATTTTCCTACAAAAAAATTGTCTCATCATAAACATTGATAAAAAAAACTTTAGGCAAGATGGATTCTAATCCTCTTGCCTCGTAAGAAAACTTAAGAAAATATTGAACCCCCGCCCTCCCCCAAAAAACCCTTACGTATTATTTAAGAACGGCCTCTTGGCTTTGCTATTTTATCGTGTCCACCTCACAACTTTAAAGAGCAAACGATAGCTGCTGTATTATTTATTTTAGTCGCCAGTTCTCATCCCCATCGGCGTTAAAATTATATTTTTTACTTTAACTTGAATCATATACGCATCAGTGGGCGTGCAGACTAATCGTCATGCTCATCTAGTTTGATTTTCTGGTGCCGGAGAGGTCGGATTAGAATCTTAGAGAGGTGTAACGAGGAGGGTTTTATTTTTTCTCTAAAGTATTTATTTCCTCGTCTTTCCTCCATGTAAATTTGTTTACATTTCTTTTAATTTCAAACTTTCTCTTCCATGCCCCACTAGCGTAATTCATATTATCTTAGGTCTTACGAGTGTTAAAACACCGTGGAGAAAAAATAATACCACACACTTGTTCATAATGTTCTAATATAATTTTTAGCAGATTTGAACAACATTTAAAAAAAATAGCTACAAGAAGTTACCCTTAAATAAGTTCTCCTCAGAACAACAAACATATAAACCTTTTTACTAAAATGAATCTCTCATCCCATACCGGTATCAATTTCAGACACAATTTGTTACTGCTATTTAGAAAAAAGATCGTATTCCCAACAATTAGGCATCTTTAAGCTACCCTTAAATGATTTTTCCTCTTAAAAAATATATGTCTTTATCTATAATTTAAATCCCCCCACAGATATCCAGTTTGTAACTATTTTCACCACGTTATAGTACCTCTTCGGGTTATTCGTATACTCTAATAACGCTAATAGGCTAGTTTGCTTTAAATGTACCAGCATTTGCGTGTAGGGAGAATGTGAAACAGTCAAAGAGAAACCATTTTCAGTATGTCAGGCCAGTATTTAAACCCTGACCTTCTCATCACTGTAAAACCAGGCTAAATTAGCTTGGAAGTTATGTTACATACCAACCGGTTTGAATAATTTTAAAAACAATTTCTAATTTTCTAAAATCAGTCATTAATAAATCATTCTTAATTGTAGAGCTAGAATTAAAATCATGAGTTTCATAGAGGTATCGCAATGTAGCATACCTGTATCCTCAGTTACAGAAGAAATGAGGACAGTGGTGAAACTAACTTCATTGAGTTCTGGGCTGCATAAAACGTAAAAATCCATCATAACCTCGGGGTCAAAACTTTTCACGATCACAATACTGTCTCTATAATTGAAAATTTTAAAAACTAATAACTTTTGATCAATCACTAATGGCATGGCCACACTTGTGACCAGGGTTCTGTAACCAGGTCATAAATATGGCCATGCCCTAACAACAACCAAAATCTAAAATACAATTATCTCGTTTAAATTAAACCACTCGAAAGTGTGAAGGGTTTAAAACAGATAGTTGCCAGTCTATTGTTCTGTAAAGTCTCTGAAACATGTTTAGCTAATTGACTCTTATAGTGAGTGGCCAGATACTAGCACTTAATAAGACTGATAAGGTGAGGGAGGGGGGAGGGTTTTAGATCATGGGAGGATGACCAAGTACTCCTCATAGCCCCAAGTAATTTCACATCTGCGAGGAACGAGCTTGTCTTATTGGATTCATTGCAGCCTTGTTATTTAAACTATGCATGTTGTTTTAGTCTTAAAACTAATTTTATTTCCACTAATTCATCCGATTAACAATTAAAGCACCAATTATTTATATACGTGATGTTTCTTGAGGTTAACTCCCTCAGTTTAACCAATAAATCTCTAGTATTGTTTAATTCAAAAAGAGGGGGGGCAGCTCTTCACTGGATTGCTCAAGAGCTACCGTACAATTTAACAACACTTGAACGCTATTCTAGTTTTCAATGGCGTAAAACCAAAGCAAACACTCAACGCAAAATGTTCCAAAAACAGTAGTCATATCATTCATTAGTTCATTACTGTAGATCTACATTTTATAAACATTAAAACAAATTATCTTAAAGTATTTACAGTTAATTAAATATATTTTCAAATGTTGCAAAATTTTTATATGAGTTTAAACTGTAAAAAAATAAGCATACTCTAATTTATTATGAACAAAATAGGTTTGTTTTTGGGTTTTTTGCCACATTACTGTTTTAAATTCTCTAGAGATTTTTGAAATGGGTTTTGATAACTTATGTGATTAATGCCTTGACCTAAGGATTGAATATTAATAAATATAAATATGACAACATAAATTTCATGGGCATGTGACATTATTATTATTATTATTATTATTATTATTATTATTATCAGCACCGCGTCTTACTACCTGTTCGAGTTATATGCACTTACGCTAATGTGTAATGGTAGGGTGATTGTGAGATGAAATGGAGGACCTACAGTTTAACGTGGAATCCGAACCACGGTGGAGGTCTGGCATTCCACACATTCACAAGTTGTGATTAATACACGTCTTGTCAGAGGTGAAGGAAGGGTTTGGTAATCAGATGAATCTGTGCCGGGACCGAGGATTGAGC
>CABFWB010003979.1:54595-67573 GCA_902151455.1 Timema bartmani
TATATATATATATATGTGTCTAAGTTTCACTATGTGTTACTTACTATCCATATTAGACATATATATACATCCAACTTATATATATATATATATATGTGTCTAAGTTTCACTATGTGTTACTTACTATCCATATTAGACATATATATACATCCAACTTATATATATATATATGTGTCTAAGTTTCACTATGTGTTACTTACTATCCATATTAGACATATATATATATATGTCTAAGTTTCACTATATGTTACTATCCATCCGAGTTGTACGTTAGTTAAATTGGATAAAGAAGATAGGTTTTAGAGGAGGTGTACCCACATTTTCATAGAGGAAAACATCTTTTTGAAGTTACTCAATAAACCAAACTGGGATTTGAACTCCAGGCTTCCCGCTACCAGCAAACCAGACAATATGAGCCTTAGATTTACACCGTTTGGCCACTGATGCTTGTGTTTGTCATATTAGGTAATGTCCTATGTGTATTTAGTTTGTTTGTAATTAGTTTAGTTGATGTGATGAAAAAGTGCATGCTAGATAAAAAGCCTTGAATCACACTTTTTTTACTCGCCACATCTTACTAACACGCCCGGGCTACACTTAGGGGATAGGGATGAGGAAAGTGAAATCTAAAGTAAATTTACCTGAATTAGGGCTGAGGATTGACGAGAGAGTGGGAGAACCATTGGATTGGGGGGAAGGGAGAGAACGCTCTCTGTACACCCGACCAAACCAGGTTTGACGTTTAGTCCGCGTGATATAGATGACACTCTCAAATACCGGTTCTGAATCAGAAACCCAATGTTCTTGGGTTCAAACCCAGCTGAGGTTAATTAATTTTCCTTGGGTAGTAAAGTCCGTAGCACAGCTTCCTTGGGGGGTTGGGGGGGAAGTAAAGCCGTCAGTCCCATGTCATTTGTGGCATGTAAAATAAATTTGGAAGGTACTCGTATTTGAAAATAACTTCCCCGGTAAAATCGGTAGGCCCTCTAGTGCTCGCTCATAGAAATTCAGTGTGGAATGCAACGGGAAAACGCCAAACTTCCTGAACTCTAACTCTCCTAGTGCGTGGGATATCTACCAGATGGATCAGGTAGCACTAACCGGCTGAAGTGTTGAGTACATGTCCATCGCCGCATGGCAATAAATCTCATCAAACCAACATTCAGGATTTTTTTAAGCACCACGATTTTCTACCCATTTGGGTAGTACGTTGATGTAATAATTACGCTGGAGGTTTTAGTCATTAGGAAGGTTATATTTAGAGGAAGTGTACATGCATTTGCGTGAAAAACCATTTTGGAAAAACCAGATTGATTTTATAAAATATTATTTCAATTAATAGTTATTTATTTTTAAGAGCTTTACAACTTTTCAATGACAAGTTATTTCGTATAATATTAAAGAGTTGCGGAGATAGGATCAAATTTGGAATTTTACACTGGTTTAAAATAGCCCCAAAGTTATTTTCACGAGAAAATGAGATTCTTTATTTTGTTTGTATTGTTCGAGAGTAGCGATATCTTGTTATAACGTGACCATTTGGTACTTCGTCTGTATGTTTGTCGAGATGATTGTTTCACTGTGACAGTCAATTGCGCAGACTAACCTTTACAAAATGTGGTGGATACATTCTTAAAACCTAATCCAAACAACGTGTGTGCAAGTACAGTACATAGAATATCGATCTGACTATCCGTTTTAAGATGGTGGCCGCTCAAAAAGTGTCTCTTTGTACCACGTTAACTGCCAAGTGCGTTGGTGAACCAATTTTATTAAAATTTGGTTGTAACATTTAGCATAACGATGTATGTAAATTATATTTTTTCAATTTGTTTATTCATTTCAACATGGTGGCGACCACTCAAAAGATGTATTCGTTTGATAGCTTATCTCAAGTAAGATGAATTTATATTTATAAACAAACTTTCGAGTACTTAGGTAGCATTATTTTTAATGTTGACATCTGTTGTAAGACCGACGTATAAAACCACGTGGTCAGCGGTTATTATATACTAATATATTGACAATGTCCTTGTTTTCTGTCTAAATCACCAAGGATAAATATAAATTTAAATCCAAACATAAATTATGGGAAATGATTTCATTTAAAATCCAAAGAGAAATTATGGAAAATAACTTCACTCAAAATTCAAAGAGAAACTATAGGAAATAATTCCACTTAAAGCCCTAAGAGAAACTATGGGAAATATTTCCACTTAAAATCCAAAGAGAAATTATGGAAAATAACTTCACTTAAAATCCAAAGAGAAACTATAGGAAATAATTCCACTTAAAATCCTAAGAGAAAATATGGGAAATATTTCCACTTAAAATCCAGAAAGAAACTATAGGAAATTATTTCACTTTAAATCCAAAGTGAAGCTATGGGAAATAGTTCCACCTAAAAATTAAAATCCAAAGAAAATTTATAAGATTGTATTAACGATAATATCATGGAAGGAATTAGGTATACTGTTCACTAAACTACTATAGGTTACTTACGTTGGTAAAACCATTTCAATACAGGCCTGCTCAAACATAAAGTCATGTTATCTACAGCTGTAACTTTTGATAGAAATTATCAATACCTATAAAATAACAAAATGTATGTAATAAAACGTTATCGATATAGAACGTATTTAATTGGTAACTTACCTTCTTCGGTTCTCTTCATTCATTTTAGAGTTATATTTCCTGAAAAGTCCAAGAAAAAAGGTTACATTTCTCTGAGAGGTAACATGGTTTTGGGCGTGACTACACAGACGCATGCATACGCCAGGGAGATGATAAGCCCTAGAACTTTAAACCTAGGTCGAGTCAAAGCGAGGGTGAGACTTGGACCCCCGGCTTAAAGTTGGCCGGCTCTTTGCCTTCACCAGCATTCTAGTTCACGTCTTCCTCTCCTTTCGGGCTACGACTTCCAGTACAATCCCTTCTTGAGGACCGGTGCAAGAGTGAGGTAACACACATTGCTGGGCACGCGTACTAAACGTCAAGTATGTCCATTATGGACTTTGTGTTATGTGAAAGTCGAGTATCAAATCCCAGCCACGTGTATTGAGTTCTTTTCCGCCCCTACTCTCCTTTTATGCATACCTGCTGTATATTCTACAGTACTAGTTTCTACTAAAGTAAGGTGGACGCTCGGACTATGTCATCAAGATATTCGGGTTTTCCTGTGAAAGGGAGATCGGGACTTGAATCTTGACCGAATTTAGTGAGGGTGTTTTTTTTTCCATTTCATCACAACGAAAATGCAGATATGTTTTATTTAAACTCTACCTTCTTCGTCCCTAACCTATCAGTGTAGTTACATTCAGAGAACTCGGAAGGCAGAGGTGGACTGGGCAGCCGGGATACTGGGAGATATCTGGTGGGCCGGTTTGCAACTACTTTAAACTAAAATAACGGTATTTATTCAATTCTAAAGTAGGGTTTATTATTAAACTGTAATCAAAAGTTCCCATGAGTAAGTATGAAGGTGCCCAGAATATATCATTTGTGAAGATAAACGGTGGTTTTAAATGTGAAATCGTCCTTCTTTTTATTTTTGTTGTTGTTTATAGATAATCTCTTAAGCTGAACGTAAAAGCATTTGTAATTGAATACCAACTGATGTTTAATGTGGACTGAATAGTGACGTAATCATATATAATGTAGCTGAAATGTACTTGGGATTAAATGTACTAATAACAAAGATATAAGTACTTCAACTCACCACTTCATAGCCTCAGTGGCATTTATAGATATTTGTTGAGGTCTCTCATATTTGTAGTCCCGGTCTGCTTGAAACCTGCCAGTACAAACTTGCTGGAAGGGTACGGTATAAATACACTGCCAACAAAAATAAATTGAGGTATAGAAATATAGACAATCCAGTGGACACATCCTAACAGCTCGCATCCACTCAGGGTTTAAAGCAGTAAGACTTTAAAATTTGGGCTCGGATATCTTTAATGCATTTTAGCAATTTTTTTTTCTTCCCATCTTGCAAACTAGGGAGAAAAAAATATTCTCAGTTCAATATATAAGTGATCCAAGGTACTAAAAAACATGTTCTTGTCGAATATTTATGAATTAATAGTGATATAACTGCACTTAATGTTTGATTAGAAAAGCCTAAACTAATGTTTCCCTAAGATTGGTTAATTTTTTATAGTGTTGAATGTTATGCAAACTCCAAGTTGTGTACACTATCACAATAACAAATATATACATATCTATTTATTGCAGCACGTCTTACTACCCTTCCGGACAACATGCAAATTCACACCAATGTGATGGATAAAGAGAAGTTAGGTATAATCTTATAGGAAATATATGCACATTTTATCAGAGGCGAAGTAGAAAACCATTTAGAAAATAAGCCTAAGTAAACCCAGTTGACATTTGAACCCCGATATAAACGTTACCAGAAAGCCAAACCAGTGATCACCGCTCCAGATAGGCATTTTTTTAAATGTAGAATTTGTCAATAACAAATTAGAAACCTATACACCTTCTACGGTGGGTGTGTTGGTAAGTGACAGCTACCAGAAGGTTATTTATTGTAAACGTCGGCTGAAAGTACCTAATGTCAAACTATTTGGAAATAATTATTATTTTCTAAGTAATACTATAGTATCAATACATATTTCCAATTAGGTTGACATTAGTTACTTTCAGCCAAAATTAATTTTTGTCATAAATAAACTTCTGCTAGCTGTCACCCATTTACCTCCTCCCCTACCGTAGAAAGGGTGTATTTACCGCGACGATAGTAAATACAAGGGTAGGTTTTTATTCCTATATTATTTTATTTGTCTCAAACTATAGGGAAATTGATGAAAACAAGTCCTGCAAGCAATCTGGTATAAGGAATTTGATGAGGTAAGTTTATTTTTAAAAAACTATATCAGCATTTATTCAGAGTAATAATGGAAAACCACCCTCGGTCTTGGTCAAACCCAGGTGCTACTAGCCCACAGTCCGATACACTAGCCATGCGACTAACAATAATTCTAATTAAGGGTAAGGTTATGTTCTACTATTTTATTTTATTTTAGGTATTTAAAGTGCTCTTCCTGAACCGACTGATTATATCAGCACACGACTTACACACTATATAACCTAAATCTATAATAGACACAACATCTAGACCCCAGTCATTAATTCATCACTGTTAAAGGGGAAACCCACATTTCACCAATGATACATTTTTCGGCCATGCCAGGAATCGAACCCGGAAACCTTTGATCTACGCTCCCACACATTATACTAATGTTGTGCCTGTGGTGCATTTGTAAATGAAGAAATTCTATAGATTGTAAACATAATTGTGACAGTGGATTTTGATCGCTATTAGCACAAGTTTTGAGAGTTGGTTTGCTTTTGATCCAAACTCTTCTATCTAAGCAAGAAATACAATTATAGTAGAGATAGCAGCACTTATTTCTAATAAAAAGAAATATATGGGTTTTACCCTTAAGGTTTGCAATCTTTGAAAAAAATTGTGTTGTTAAAAGTTCTTAACACTTCCGGATTTTAAGATCCAGGGATTTGTTTTAGCATTTTTACCCAAAAAGTGTGGCTTCGTGAAAACTAGACTTGAAAAAATCCGTTTTTATATTAAAAATACATACTGTCAATTTTTAATTTCCAAAGCATCAAATTATTACTATTTTCACTAATCAATTATTATATTTTGAAATCCTAAGTTGTTAACCTATTTAATTAACAAGTCATCAATAACTTAACAAATTTCCCTGAAATGGATATGAAGAGGGTGAGTCTTGATACAGCCTGGAAAGTAGAGAAAATCTATAATATACAGAAAATTTGATGACGCAGGGAAAAATCGGGCGAATTTTAAAAACTCAGTGGAATTTTCATATATTTTGAATAATACTGAAAATATAAGGTAGAAGAACTATGATGCGGGGTAAGCTATCAATTATAATTAAAATTAAATTGATCTAATTATCTACGAAATATCTGGATTTAATAATTTTTGTGCCTAAAATTTAATGGTAAACAAATAAACTTACGAAGCTATTTTATTTATATATTTACATATAAAATATTGGGACAATGCATACATTTAGTCTAGAAAATCTGCAGATTCTAGAAAATGTAAAACCTTACAAATTATATTAACCCTACAGATAAAAATAATTACATAAAACATTTACTATAAAAATGTTTATAGTAAATATATGTAGAGTAAATGTACGCGCATTTGCGTGTGGAGAGCATGGGAGAAAACATTTAGATAAAATGACTCTCACTATACCCAACCATGATACCAACCCTGACACCCTCGTCGATATAAAACCAGACCACGTGTGATAAATGTCTAAGCCCCGTTGACCACTGACGCAGGTTTTAAATATAATGTAATCTACCAAGTAGGTCAATTTTCAGTTTAGTTATTTTAACTAAGAAACTAAAACATATTTTATGTAAATTGTAGAAATGTATATATATATTAATTATAATTTACTTCTTACCCATTTAAACTTTTTATAAATATTGTTTATACTAAACTAATTAAATTAATTTGTGTTATTACCCATCCATGCTAAATTCATTTTAATTACACTAATGGTAGTATGAGGAAGGTTGAATTTGGAATAAATGTATTCGCATTTACGTGGGGTGTAGGAGAAAATAATTTAAGAAATACCACCCTAATTACACTCGATGGAGATTCAAACCCCAACACCTCCATCACAGGTCAAATTAAAGCTATGATCTTGACGTTTAGTTCACATGCTCTCCGATACGTGTAACCACAAATTCAACGTACAATTATTTTATATTGCATTTATTTGAGGTATTTAACGTGCACTTTATGAACCAACTGATTACATCAGCGCATGATAATTTCTATGATCAAGAGCGAAACAATTTTGTTTAGAGATATATTTTCACATACCTTCCATACCTACAATCGACATGGGACCGACGGCTTTACTTCTCCTCCGAAGGAAGTTGTGCTACGGATTTTTATCGTTCAAGAAAAATCCGTCAACCCCAGCTGGGTTTGAACCCATGAACATCGGGTCCTGAGGCGAACACTTGATCCCAGAACCACCGAGGTTGACCAATGTACACTTCGTTTAGTGTGAAAGGTATTAAGCTTAGTTACACTATGGTTACACTATGGTTTAGCTTGGTTACACTATGGTTTAGCTTGGTTACACTATGGTTTAATGTATAATATAGGGTCATGGCTAATCAGTGAAATTTATACTTTTTTTAGCACCGCGTCTTACTATCCGTTCGGGTTACACGCTAGAATAAGACTTCCTTTTCAGGTTAAAACAAAGTACTTATTTAAATATCCTTGACAACTGAATGTGAGACGTGGAAAGTTTTATCATTTCGCCCCTAGCATAATATAAATAAATTATTAATAAAGTAGTATTCTATGAGATGTGTAAATTGTGATTTTATTAATATATTTTTAACAAACAAACAATTATGCAATACCAACGAAAGTGGCATGAATACATTAATTAATATTTCATTGTAATTAAAAATATTGTTTTGTCCATGGTAGTTAAAAATGAATGTAATGTAATTGGTAAACATTTTTTATGTGTGGCATATATTTTACACCGTACAATGTTCTGGCAACAAACCTCTTCTTCACTTTAAATTTTATTCAATCGTGTTTTAATACACGTTTTTTATTGATATAGTTATATATTTTTTGTTAGTAAACAAAGCGTTATTTAACCCCCAAGTTTGCTGAGCGGAAAATATATAAGTTAATCTAAAAGCTAATAAATGTTATAACACAATCATACAAACTTTCTCGTTTGGAACAAAATGTTCACAAATAGGTTTTCAATCAACTAACCTTAAATCAGTTTTTTCTCAGAAAAACCGACATAAATCACAATAAATGTTAATATTAGTTATAATAAATATAACAAATGTTAAAATATAAATCTCAAACAAAAATGTTCAAACCACTTTGAAATTTGAAATTTTCAAAAATCATTTATTTGTAAGATACACTAAAACTGTTTATTTTTATGAAAATAAAATATTACTTTTTTTACTTTCGCATATCAAAATAAAGTATTGTGAACGTGAAAAAAATCGATCTCGATATTATGATCAATTTTTTCGTTTTATGTGAACACGAACCCAAAAAAGTGAATTTTACAATTATGTCAATACCAATGACTGACTGTCTGTCTGTCCTTGGCAACGGATCCAAAAGCGTTTGATGAATTTGGTTCAATCTTGATATTAAGATTTTATAGGGCTATACCACAAAATAGTTTTTTTATTACCATAGCTTTTCAATTAAGGGTAGTTTACTGGTGAGTAACTTTCTTGAATTCCAAATTTTTCGAAAATGGCTTTAACGATTTTCTTTAAAACGCATATCTAGGATTTGTTCAACATGAAAACTGACAAATATCACTGCATGATTGGTTTCTGGGCAAAAATTCTTCGAAGGGTAGTTTACCGATAGCTGATTTTTTAAATACTTAAAATATTTTACAAATGGCTATAACTATTTGGTTCCAAATGGATATCTTGATACTGTTTTACATGACAAATAACAGTATATATTTGTTTTTGGGGTAAAAACTAATTAATGATTAGTTTACTGATAACTGATTTTTCACAAACTTTAAATATTCTACAAACGGATCTAATTAGTTGATTTCAAATGGGTATCTTGATATGTTCTTATTTTCTCTATGTTTCTGCAATAGTGTTTTTTATTTTTACTTTTAAAGCATCGCGTCATACTACCCGTTTGGGTTATAGCCTTATGTACTAATTACGCTAATGGTTTAAAGATTAGAAATGTATTTACAGGAAGTGTACTCGAATCTGCGTAGAGGGAGAGTGTGGAACCATTTTGGAAAAACACCCTCAGTACACCTGACCAAGATTCGAACCTTGATCTCCCCATCATCGGTAGTCTAGTCTACTACAAAAATAGCGCGTTTAACCACGCGGCCGCTGAAGTGGGTGTTTATTATTTTATTTATATTCTTTGCTGGAGTGTTTCTGCAAAAATGTAAATTATTTAATTTCACAAATCTTACAAGATTGAGGTAAATATCTAATTTTTTTTAGATAAAGAAGCGAGAAAGTATATGAGGAGTACTCCACTATTTACTTTTTTTGTTTCCTACTGTTATGTCACAATCATCTTGCCTCTATGAAGAAATCTGCTGAAGTTCAATCATTTTTCTCATAAAAAAATATCTCAATAGATCTAATTGAACGGCTCAATTAACAACAACTCAAATTGAATGTATTTAGGTGGGATGGAATGGGACGCAAGTTGATGTAGGTATTTTCATAGTTTTTTTTAAATAAATAACCTTTTCAGGCAAACATAATAAAATATGTTTTCCAATAGATACATTCAGTCTAATCGGCTTCAAATAATAGTCCCAACAGTTCTTGAATATTTGTCATACACCCAATATCATTGCTGAGGCAACTGCAGGTCTTATGGAGAAAAGCTTCATCTTTGCTATCTCTAGGTCAACTGTTGCCAAATCACGTCGCTTTCAGCTATGTCTGGAGGTAGTGTTCTGGAGTAAGAAGGAGCTACTGGCAACCTCGACTAACCAGCGTTGCCAAACTTGTCTCATATTTGAGGGGAGATTGACCACACAAAAAGTAGAACATGACAACGCTGTTTCCCAATAATAGCCATGCAGTTTCCTCAGCGATGATATCCAGTGTAGGTAGAGTGGCATTTGATTAAAAAAATTATAAATAAAATAAAAAGGTTCTAATAAAATGTTGCGATGCCCATGATAAAGAAACAAGTAATGTTGTTATATTATGTATATAAAATTAAACTAAACGTTAAAAAAATATATTTTTTTTTATGCAAACCACACAAAATACATTGACACGCATACCCTATAATATAACACCTTAACCGTAGGAAGTAAAAATAATTACATGTTTTTAAGTATTTCTCTTATAAATTTTTATTATTGAAATTCAGTTTTAATTGAACCTTTTCACATCCAGGACATTTTCTAAAAAGGATGGTCATATTTTCCACGTAATTTTTTCCGGGTCATTATTTTTATACCTATCTGTGATACGTAAATGGATGTGTGTCTGTCGTATCATGTGTATAGCCCGAACGGGTAGTAATACGCGGTGCTAACAGTAATAACCTGACGTATCCCTAGCTCAAATTACATGGAGCTTCAAACAATTGAGACTAGAATAATTGAGACTAGAACAATAGGGCATAGAACACTCGCGGATTGAACAGTTGAACCTAGAACTATCGAGACTAGAACAATCGGGGATAGAACATTTGAGGAGAGAACAGTTTAGCATAGAACAATTGAGACTATAACAATCGAGGATAGATCATTTGAGGAGAGAACAGTCGAGCATAGAACAATCGAGACTAGAATATTTGAGGAGAGAACAGTCGAGCATAGAACAATCAAGACTATAATAATCGAGGATAGAACATTTGAGGACAGAACAGTTGAGCATAGAACAATTGAGACTATAACAATCGAGGATAGAACATTTGAGGACAGAACAGTTGAGCCTAGAACTATCGAGACTAGAACAATCTAGGATAGAACACTCGTGGATTGAACAGTTGAACCTAGAACTACCGAGACTAGAACAATCGAGGATAGAACACTCGTGTATTGAACAGTTGAACCTAGAATTATCGAGACTAGAACAATCGTGGATAGAACACACTAGACTAGAAGAATCGAGCCTAGAACAATCGAGACTCTACTATAGCTGAATAGTAAACGTGAGACGAGTCCCAATACTTGGTTGGTCTTTATATTATACCCCAATTCAAGCCAGCTGTCGTCCTCCCACGCCGAAAACTTATTCTTATAAATCACAACAGACGCGATCCACCCCTTCTCTCGCTAAATACGCCTCCTCCAGCCTTTTACTCAAAATAAGAAAGGGAAAATCTAAAATGATTCTCAGACCCACTAACTCTACAGATTTCATTCCCATAAACTTAAGGATTCCATCCACGTTCATCCCGTTATGATATGGCATGGTCATAATGGAGTCTACTACAAGAATTTAAATAAAGGAAACCTGTTTTGTGTATATTTAATATATTTTTTAATTAATTCTACCTTATCTTACTGAACGTCCAGGCTATCAAAAGGTTTTTTAGTATCACGTCTTACTGCTGTTCGAGTTATACACATATGCGCTAATCAAGTGAATGAGATAGGGATGAGGAAGGTTGAATTTAGAGGAAATGTACTCGTATATACGTGGATGGACAGTGGGAAACTCTTTAGAAAAATACACCCATAGTACACTAAATCGGGCATTGAACCCTAATCTCCTAATCACTGTCAAACCAAACTAGATGGGCCTGGCATCTAGTACGTGTGTTAACTGATACGGGTATTTCGGTTATTCTATTCCATGATGGCTGCTCTCGTTTACAACGAGGGAGATGTATGGAAGTAAATTAATTAACCACAGTCAAATCCTAATATGAAGAAATATTTTAGGCACTTACAAACATTTCTAAAACTATTTTCTTAGATTCAAACATAAAGTCATACGACCTGCACCCGTCATTTTTGATGGATCATATCAATACGTACTTGCCTCTGTGGCCGCATGGCTTAAGGCATCACTCTTGTGTTTAAATAGACTGCCGATGACAGGGAGATTGGGGTTCAAATGCCGGTTGGGTGTACTGAGGGTGGTTTTTCCAAAATTGTTTTCTACGCTCCCACCAAGTAAATGCGTGTACACTTCCTCTAAATTCAATCTTTCTCGTCCCTAACTATTTATCCCAATTAGTATATATGGGTATAGCTTGAACAGGTAATATGACTTGGTGCTAAAAACAATATATATCAATACTTATAAAATAATGTGAAATTAAAAAAATAAAATGAAAGCAATATATACATATAATTTGTGTTTATTAAAAATGTATTCCTACTAGAATCGTAATTTAGGAGATTAAACTAAGCAATGTATTAATATATTGATATTGGTTGTGAGATGGACTCTTACCAGGGTGGTACACGCTCGATCCTCGGTTAAGGACCTGAAGACAATTTGTGTTCAATTTTTTTCATCATCCCTCCGGTTGAATGCTGGTGCTTTTAGTTCATGTTTACCTCTCTTTTTGGGTGTTGTAAAATAAAACTCTTAAACATTTTTCATTTTAGGCCTGTCATAGTGTTATTGGGCCTTTAGACACTATTATACGTCTACGTTACCTCTCTAACTTACCCGCACTGGTAGGCACGCAGACTAAACGAGTAGTCTAGTCAGCCATGGTTTACCAGTGACGGGAAGTTCTGAATTCGAGCCCCGTGTGGGTATACTGAGATGTTTCCTCGTCTCTCCCTGAAGAATTTCCTAGTCTTACGCCACACAAATATGGCTTCCCTTCCTACAAAATTATATTTTCCTAATCTCTCCCTTATTGGTTTAATTAAACTCGAATATTCAGGATGACTAAGGAAGCCACCTCAGTCAACGAGAAAGTATCAATCGATGTCATAGCACATGGATTAAAAGTACAATGGCTTGTGTCGTTTTCTGGAAATACGTCTTTATTCTGTCTAAGCTTATACTCACTTTCGCCTTTCACCTGAAACACCACTTTGTCGTGTCACTAAGAAGGAGGGCTAAGAAAACTACTAATTATTATCTCAAGGTAAAGAGTAAAGTGCGCCTAGTTCTCAAACATCTTAAAGTTTTCTATTGTGACCCCATCAAAAAACTACTTACTGTATTTTCTGGAGGAAGGTTAAATCTAAAGCTCTTTATCATCAAGCCTGGTCTCATAGCTCCATAAATATGCTTAAAAAGTCGTTAAAAATAAGATAATGTCATACTTTTACACATTTTGTTGTGATAGCATAACTAAACCATAGGGTTTTTAAATAAATGGTACGGCGCACCGCACAGACTTTCTCTCTCTTTCTATAAACTCGTAAGATTTCTGAACGGAATAAT
>CABFWB010003980.1:0-31748 GCA_902151455.1 Timema bartmani
TTAAGGTTACATTTCTGATATAATTTTATAGAACTGTGCTTTGGAATGTTTAAGAGACTTTGGGAATGCTGTAGTTATTCTGGATAATTAACTTTAAAGATGTTTGTTTTGTGTCTGGCAAATATTTTTCACTGTAAATTATAAATTGCCTTAACAACTGAACGAAAGTGACTTCTTAATATAATTAATAATTAACTTGTGCAGGATTTTTTTTAAATTGCAAAATAAAAAACAATTTTAGAATGATGTTTCAGTCTTCTCTTCAAATAAGAATAAAATAGATGTCAAATAGTTTAAGGGCCCATTTATCTATTAATTATGTAATCATTCTAATTTCAGAAATGAAAGTGATTAGATTTGTGAGTAATGTAATATAATAAGTACTAGGCCTGTGCACAATTTTGAATTAAGTTTAAAGTCCTATTATTATTTAAGGAAAACCTCTTTCGCTTTTTGAGGTATTTTATTATATTTCATTATAATAGAATACTCAACACAAATTTGATTTAAAACATTGTGTGCTCAAGTATCATTTTTCAATTTGAAAAAATCATGATAAGCCTAAAATAAATTGTTTTGTATAGAGAACGTTTTAAAATAAAACATTCAATCCAATTTGCTATTATTCTAATAAAAAAAGTTACTGGAAGATTTAATTCTGATCATACTCTAAATTAGTTTTAGGTCTGAGCTTTAATTCAAAATTTCTTTTAAGCATGAGATTCAAATTCAATTCGAGTCGTCCAATATTTGAATTTGATTCAAAATTGAAAATCTTTGATTTGCACAGGCATAATAAGTTTATTATCCATCAATTTGTAAAGTGAAACTATACTTTTGTATTGCAATAAATAGATCTTACCTCATGACTTATTGTTATTATTGCATAAAAACAATCCTTCAAAAGTATAAGTTGAATTTTTAATACAGAAGAATGAATATTTTATGTAAGCTGACATCAGGGATGAATGAATAAGATGAATTGATTCTTTTCTTTGCTTTATTAAATGTGCAAAAAGTTTTCCAGTTTTAAAAATAAAATTTACTTGATAATTTTCAGTATAAATAATGCACACCAGCTGCCCTTGGAGTGTTATTTCAATACTATTTTCATATTAATGCAGATTGAGTACCCTAAATTTTAATTAAGTATTTAGATGGGGTTACTTAAAATTAGCAATACCAAAGAAAGAGGTATGAGATTTGAATATACCGCCAGAAAGCTTGTTAGTTATGGATACCGCCACTTACGCAACTGTGGTACTGTAAAACACCACAAGAGCGCCTTCTATATTAATACCTATTCTATGGTGTTACCCCAAGGACTTGTTATCTGTGCCTGTGTATTGTAATGTCCTATGTCTCTAGCATGTATTAACAGAATAAACTTAGCCTTGCACTGAGTTAGACTTTTATATATTGGACAATTCACGCTGTAATATCACAAAAATCTAAGAAGCAAATATAAAAACAATATTCCTCATCAGGGAATTCAAAGACACAACACCTTTCAAAATGTATTGCCATCTTTAACAAAACGAATTAAAATTAATAACTCAAGCGGAGCTTTCATCGTAGACACACTGAAAATATTTAAAAAAAGATAATAGAAAATGGCGGCTGGAAATTAAGATTCTGCAATAAAAACAAGTACTTCCTAAATAGGTATATAAATATTTTAGTTCATCTAATATTTGATAGGAATATTATTTAAATTAAATAAGATTTTAAAAAATAACCTTAAAATTGATTTTCTCTTAGTAATATTGTTTAAAATATTTAAGATTTATTTCATAGTTATGTAGTGTTCGGCTTGGATTTGATGATAAGTCCGGTCACATTTGAAGTTGAAAACAAAAACAGCACCATATTTATTATATTGATATTTGGTTGAAACTTTTTTTTCGAACCACGTAGTTTTATTACCCGTAAAAGTTATACGCGTATGCACTAATTACGCTAATCGTTTTAGGGATTAGGAAGGTTACATTATTACGAAGCGTACCCGCAGTTGCGTGGAGCCACAGTGGAAAACCATTTTGGAAAAACCGCCCTCAGTACAGCCATCCAAGATTCAAACCTCGATCTCCTCGTCATCGATAGTCTAGCCTACTGCAAGAGTAGTGTTTTAGACCACACGGCCACTGAAGCGGGTCTTATTTTATCGTTTTGTTCAAATAGTGTAAAATGTTTTCAAATTGTATTGATATTTATATGTTGAAACTTATTTTTTATTTATTATTTTTTGTTTGCAATTTTTAACCTTTTTTTTCGCTTTTATATAATTAACTTTAAATTCAACACTTAATGATACACGGTTGTGTGCTGTGTGTAGGCCTATTCTAGAATTAAGTTAGACTAACTAGCTCAGACAGGTAGTGGCAAAATTTGATGGCACTACACATCATTAATTTTCCGTTTACTCTTAGTACCTCAGTAGTAATCCTCAAATATACTACACATGGCTGGTTGATTCCATTTAATAATGGTTGAACACAGTTGCCAGATTGAAATTGATTGAAACTGATTTACAATATGGCTGGTTGATTCCAATTAATACTGGTTGAACACAGTTGCCAAGTTGAAACAGGTTGAAACTGATTAAAACTATGTGATATATGGCTGGTTTATTCCAGTTAATACTGGTTTAACACAGTGGCCAGGTTGACACTAGTTGAAGCTGATTAAAACTTATTGACAATATGACTGATTGATTCAAGTTATTACTAGTTGAACATAGTTACTAGGTTTAAATTAGTTGAATTTGCTTAAAACTGGTTGACAATATGGCTGGTTGATTACAGTTAATACTAGTTAAACAAAGTTACCAAGTTGAAACTGATTAAAACTTGTTGGGATTCATTTATTTTAACAAGTTGATATATATATTTTTAGATAATTTACTAGGAGCTTGTGTGTTGATCTCTAGAAGTTATTTGAAGTTTGTTTTTAATTGAATCATATGTTAGATAATGTGAGAGGAGAATGAAATAAGCCTAGAGGTGGGCAGGCAAACTTCATAAGCTACACGAGAAAGTTCGTGTGATTTCATCGTACCATTTATTTTTCTTTGATGCGCTCTATGAATTATTTTAGAACTAACTATATGTTAGTTCTATTTGGTTTTCTGATGTTGGTTATTTAGATTATTGTGAATATGGAAAAGTTTAGCTCGATTCAAATTTCTTGTTTGATCTGATACGACGCGGCGGTGTTTAATTTCATTTTGTGACGTTTCTTCAAGCTTATATTAATGTGATATTTGTTTGAGAAAGGCATGAGTTGAGACGAAAAATATATTTTCATAACTTATCAATTTAATTGCTATACATAGTCTTATATCTTTTACTATATTTTTTTAAATATGCTGATTAATTGTTCAATTTGTAGTGATTTATTTAATTTGGGCTCTGAAGTAGTCACCACTAGATGCGGACACTTATTTCATAATGAATGTCTCGTTAAGTGGCTAGAAAGGTAACTTTCATCTTTAATTTGAGCGTCATAATTGTTATATTGGCAGGATATATTCTATAAATGATTTGACAATATTAAAGAGTATACAACACAATACAAAGCGGACTGATCACACGTCACTAGGTTTTCCGCGTCTCAAATTGCAATGCACGCAGCTTTTATGCAGCGCGCCGTTGCCGTATCCGCTTGATATATTGACAAGTTTTAGATTATAAATTTATACTTTTATAAATTTAATGATAATTTTTTTGAAGTTTGTTTTGTCAATAATTATCTCTTGTGTTTATTATTATTATTATTATTATTATTATATTATTATATTATTATTATTTTATTGTTATTATTATTTATTATTATTATTATTATTATTATTATTATTATTATATATTTTTAGCTCCACGTCTTACTACCAGTTCGGGTTATACACTTATGTACCTACTAATTACTCCAATGGTTTAAGGGATGAGGAAGATTATATTTTATAGGAAGTGTACCTGTATTTGCGTGGAGGAAGAGTGGAAAACAATTTTGGAAAAACCCCCCTCAATACCCTAAACCGTACCTAGAATTGAACCTGGATCTCCCTAACATCAGCAGTCAAGTCTACTGCGAGAGTGGTGCGTCGGCCACCGAAATGGGTTTTTGGCATGTTGAAATGATTGTTTTCCTAAATCAGTTGAAACCATTTTATCCCCTATCTCTATCCATGTAAATGTTTGTGCACTTTTGTTATTTAATTAGTTAAGGATCCATGAACTAAACAAAACATTAACAAAAAACGAGAATCTCCATGAATGGTTCACTTTATTCTACCAAGACACAATCACAAGATCACTGTACAAGACTAGCCAGTCTAGCCAACTTGTTAGCTTCACAATTCTCTCGACATAAAATGTATTTCATTCAACCTAACATAACATTTCTCCCTTTGTAGAATAGACTGTCCATGTTTAATTCAGAACCAATAGTACTACAATAATAAAAAAATAACATTATAAACTACATCCTGTAACAATACAATATCATCCCTTGAAATAAATTCTACTTGATACCTCTCAATCTAAGTATTTTATAGGGGGTACACTAGTTCTGGTTGTTTTTCTTAGCACAATTGGCGGACTTTCCCGGACACAAACGGAATACTTGACAGGTGTATTATGCCGGGATCACAATTAACTTATTGTAACGTTCACTTAAAGTTAACTTAACTTATGTGTGATCACAATTCATATAACTTAACGTAACGAGCCAAACATCTTCATTCTTGATTATGATCTGTGATTTGTACTAGTTTTACAGTGATGATCTGTGAATATTTACAGTTTTCAATCGATATAATAAATATCTATTACAAAACTTTTTTGATAAATTTAGCTTTCCTATTTTGGTTTAATTATTTTGTTTCAATGTATGATCACTAGAACTTACACTAAAGAGTAAACATTGGTCATAATACCAACAAATGAATTACTAAATAGCCCTGTTGACGTCACTCACATAATGATTGGCTGGCTAGATCACGTGATAGGCCTACCCTTCAAGTAACGTTCACTTAAAGTAAAAGACCTCCCAGAACATCTCTTACGTTAAGTCAACTGCATCGTGATAGCTTTCATTTAAACACACGAGGAGGTCCTTTACATTAAGTTACGTTAAGTTAACTTTAAGTTAACATTAAGTTGATCGTGATCCCGGCATTAGAACCTGGTAGCTCAACAGCCATCTCTACGTGATTACCCTGCAACCTGGTTATCTTGGGGATGTTCTGAGCTCCCTAGCTTACTAGTTCTAATATTGCTTATGCCAACTTTCCTAATAGTGCCATCTCACATTTTGACAATGTAAACAGCAGGACTTAATTTAAAGGTTATTCAAGCTGGGACCCATATAATAATATTATTTCTAAAATTGTAAACTAAGACTTGATCATTCATACTGCAAATGTTTTATTATCAGGCACAGATACTGTTTCCCTACTGATCTTGGTAGCCTACTTAAGTTAGGATTGAGGAGAGATAATTTGGTCTTCACTGGATAACTAAACATAACCTCCATAGGGAACAATTTGGTAATAGTGCTTGGTAGGGAAGGAATTGTAAAAAGTACCTTATTTTTATTCTACTTCTTCTACTTATAGGGAGTGGTTTGTCAACAGAAAGTAATTCCCTTACTAAAAACTTTTTCATCTGTTAAACCGAACACTGTTGGAATATGGTTCGTGGGGTGGAGAATACATTGGTTTAATATTATTTCAGTTTGCAAAATTTGTATCTCAGCGGACTGGAAGGAGGACCATTGTCCATTACCAGGATTTCTGGTGGGCCAAAACAGCTAAAACCTTTATCCAGCTTTTCAATTATATCTGAGGCCCTAGTGGAACACATTACCCATGCCTCCACCCATTTACTATGTTCAGCCCATAATATTTTCATCCCTTGAAACTCTAGAAAATCTGCATGGAGACTGCACTATGGTACAGATGACTTAGGGCATTCTAAATATATTTAATTTCATTATTTCTAGTGGATTGACAAATTAGACACAAAGCTATTTTCTTCTCTAGACTTACCTAACCAATAAACATAGGAACGGGCTAAGAGTTTGCTCCTTACTACCCCTGGGTGATCCTGGTGAAGCAAATTTAGTAACGTACCTCATCCTGCAAATTTGCAGGAATAACAACCTTATGCTCATACAATATGCTGTCATCTAAAACAGAGGTGACCAACAAGTGGCCTGCAGGCTGCATGCGGCCCCCGACAATGTTGGCAAAATAAAATATCTATTATTTTTATTATAATTTTTTTTTACCAAGGACATTTTGATGAGTGTAACACTTTTTTCTGATAAGGTACAGTACACTATACATTCTTAAACACACAATCTTATATCACATTAAGACCTCCTCAGACCTCGCAGACCCTATTAGAGACTTTCAGTTATTATTTTGTTTTATTTATTTGCTGAGCAATAGAGCCTTGCCAATTTCTGTGTTCCTAAGAGATGACAGCACACACTGTGAACCATGCACAGTCAGCATTGCGCATCAGTCAAGGTCATTTTGCAAGTCATTGCTTTGTGGTCATAGTTGGTTTTTCTTTCTTTATTAAATTTAAACTGTGTACAATGAGTAAAAAGCGTAAGATCTGTGACGAAAACAGGCTATTTCAGGAAAAGTGGAAAAATGAGTTTCTGTTTATAAACAATAAGGACAACAAACCACAGTGTCTTGTGTGTTTACAAGTACTGTCTGTGCACAAGGAATATAACCTCAACCGTCACTACACCCAACACCATGCTGCTAAGTACCAAGAATACGTTGGGCAAGCACTTGCTACTATTGTTTCTGATTTTAAGAGAAAGGTTAGTGCCCAGAAATCTATTTTTACTAAACCAAACCCAACCCAAAAAAATTTCACTCTTTGCTTAGTTTGTAAGTGCAGAGATTGCAAAAAAAAAAAAAAACATCTGATGGCGAATTTGTAAAACACTGCTCTGTGGAAATGGCACGTGCATTCGGGGATGAAAAAATCGCTAAAGAATTTAAAAATGTTCCACTATCAAAACAGTTACTTGAAGGGTCGAGAATTAAAAGGGGTTATTAATGATTCTGTTTATTTTTCATTGGCTCTGGATGAATCCACTGATGTAACGGATGCAGCCCAATCGTTAATTTTCATTTGAACTGTTTCCAAAGACTTTGCTATCAATGAAGAGTTGTTAGCATTAGAACCATTGCATGACACCACCAAGGGCCAATATTATCTATGATGCAGTCATGAAGGTTTTAAATAGCATTGGTGGCACCAAGAATCTTTCAGCCATTGTCACAGATGGCACAAAATCAATGCATGGTTCTGAAATAGGCTTAGTTGGGTTACTAAGAAAGGCTGGAATTAACTGTCCAGCATTGCACTGCATCATCCATCAAGAAAGCTCTGTGTATAGGGAGTCAAACAGAAATTATTATCGATTCTGGTTCCGGTTCCTGTTCTCTAAACAAACATTTTAAAGGTTCCAGTTCTGATTCCGATTAGAGCACAATAAAGGTTCCGGCTCTTTTCGGTTTTCTGATAAGTGTTCCAGTTCTTTAATTTTTTTTTGTAATCTTTAGCACAGCATCTTTCTATAAACTTACTATATTCAATAATTATTTTTTAATGAATGGGTAAGGTTATATTTTTATCTTAGAAGAAGTGTATCCGCATTTGCTTGGGAGGAGAACGGAGAACCACTTTGGAAATAACACTCTAGGTCAAAAGTATTGCTAGATTAAAAAAATACTATGATGTACCTTAGTAACAATAGTGCATCCTTCTAATCTGCTACTCGATCTATCACCGTCAATTTCATAGTCAAAAAACTTTGAACTGAGTTTTCTTTAACGTACCCCATCAATAATATTATTTAAACCACTTAGGGCCGGTCTTATGACTCCTGGATAAATATTAATCTGGTAGATAAATATTTATATCTGGTGGATAAGTTAAAAGTATGTCTTGTGACTGCAAGATAGCCTTTATCTGCCAGATAAAATTATTTATCCATCACATTTTTATAAGGAGGTTCAAGTACCTGATAACTTTTATCTGAAAGTTAAAATGGTTGTTGCCATAGTGACGCGTTGTTTTTAATGAGGTTTCGTCTATCAGAATCGGTTTTTAGGTTAAAATCTTGGTTCACGTATTTAGTAAGCACAGGTGCGGGCTCTAACTATATAAAGTTAGAACATTTAATTCACACTTTTATATAAACAGACAAGCTATTTGTAGAGTTATATTTATATAAGAACAAATTATCAAAATATGAGTACAATAAATGAAATTTTGTAAACGTTATACCCAACTATTGACCACATTTTGGCAGACATCTAAATTAGTACTTACACGACATCTTTTAGCTTCTGCGCCCACATGACACCATCTGTTTACTCGCACTCATTTAGCCGCCATTATTTAACAAATTTTGAGCATCGTAGAAAAAAAATCTTGGTTTGCGTGTTAAGTAAGCACAGGCCCAGGTTCTAGCTATATATAAATTTAGAACATTTCATTCACACTTTTACAAAAAATGACAAGCTATTTGTAGAGTTGTATAGGAACAAATGATTTAAATGTGAGTACAGTAAATGAAATTTTGTAAACGTTGTACCAAATTATTGCTCACATTTTGGCAGACACCGAAATTAGCACTTGCAAAACAACTTAGCTTCTGTGCCCACGTAACGCCATCTGTTTCCTCGCACTCGTTTGGCCGCCATTATTTAACAAATGTTGAATGTTCTCGCCACTCGCTAGGTTGTAACGGTTGCGTCTGGGCTTATACGCATGCACACACCAGTAAAAAGAGTACCAACATTGTATTTTCTACATAAAAATATATTTATCTTACAGATAGCTATCCAGCAGATAAATTCAGTTCATAAAGCGTGTAAAATATTAAAGTGGCTGATAAGCTTTAACTGGTAGCTAACTTTATCCTCTCGATAGCAATATTTAGCCTGTAGCCAAAAGACCGGCCCTTACTAACAAATAAAAATAATCACCTCTGCACTTTACACAAGGAACACATTCACTGAGCTACTTCTTAATTTAAACTTGAGTGAGTGAATTTAAAGTTTGCATTTCGCCACCCTTCATCTCCCTTTTCCTGCTATTATAAGCTGTTCAACCAACAACCAGTTTTCACTTCCAGGAAGTACTAAGTACAATAGGCTTAGACTCTGTGTCCAAAAGAAATGATTTCTTAATTTTTGTATTTAAACTTCTAAGGAATGTGGTATTATCTTCCGGCTATCAAAGCTAAATACAGCTTTTTAAACCTCTAGCTTAAACATTACAGTGAGAAAACAGCAAACAATGTGACAGTCATGACATTCCTCTGGAATCTAACATTAGTGTGTATTGCTAAGGGCTCATTAACTCTTTTCTAATCACCTTAGAAAAGAGGTTTCAAACAAAGTAGTAAACTAAAATATATCAAGCCCTTTCAGAACTTACTGAGAAAGGGGGAAAGACAACATTTCAAAATTAAACTAAGCTTAGGAAAGAAGATTAAAATTTGTGCAACACTTCAAAGTTATATAAAATTATGTAAAACTAGGAACCTTTAAGAACCTTTATGAACCTAAAATTATTTAACGGTTCCGGTTCTGGTTCTTCATAATAGTGTTTTTATGGTTCCAGTTATGATTCTGGTTCCTTAAAAATAAATGTTAATTTTGGTTATCGATTCCGGTTCCTGTTCCGGCTCGACTCCCTGTCTATGTGGTAAAGTTTTGGACATGGAGGATGTGTAGAAAACCGTCATGACATGCAGGAACCTAATTAAAGGAGGGAATCAGTCTTTGACTCATTGCATGTTTCTTTCTTTTCTAACAGAAATGGAAGCAGAATATGGTGATTTAGTCTTGTACACAGAAGTACGCTGGCTAAGCAAAGGGAACTGTATAAAATGATTTTTTGCTTTAAGAATGGAAGTAACAGAATTTCTTGGTGAACATGTGAAAATCAATACAGAAGCAATCAGAGCAAAACTATCTGATCCCCACTTTAACTGCTCACTTGCCTTTCTAACGGATATCACTCACCACATGAACAAACTTAATCTGAAGCTACAGGGACAAAACCAAACCATCTCAAATATAGTTGGACAACTTGCTGGGTTCATAAACCAATTAAAGGTTTTTAACTCTACCCTTGCTAATGAAAACTTTGTACACTTCATGCAAAAAGTTGCCGATGTTGGACATGCTTTTGGAGCAGTTCGATGAGCGATTTTCTGACTTCAATAACATGCGGCCACAACTGACATTATTTAACAACCCGATGAAGGGCAACATTTCAGAGCAGCAAGACACTTTTCAATTGGAACTATGTGATATGCAAAGTGACCCATTTTTTTCAGTCTAGGCAAGAGACGGGCATTAACTTTTGGGAACTGGTATCATGGGGAAAATATCCTGGATTGAGTGAACTTAGCAGGAGAATTGCATCCATGTTTGGAAGCACATACTTGTGTGAATGTACTTTTTTCATCATGAAAGCAGTGAAATCGTCGCAAAGAAACCGATTGACAGATGACCACATTCAGAATATGTTCAAAATATCATCATCACTGAAAATTGACTTTGGTGAACTTGTTGCTTTGCATGAGTGCCCACAGTGTTCTCATTAATCTGTATTATATTTTATTAACAACAATATTTTACTGAAAAGGTATTCAAAATAACATTTTGTATTTCTTATGTGTTTAGACTTGTTTGGTCTCGTTCTATCTTTAAAATGGTTTTAACAAAGAGAATAGATTTTGAAATAAATATAACTATCTTAAAATAGCTCGTGTCTATTATTCCAGGGCATTTTCCTAAATATTGTCTAGAAAAACATTGTGCGGCCCATGGCTCCAACACACATCATTATAGTGGCCCTTGTATATACATTAGTTGGTCACCCTTTATCTAAAATACTAAGTCTATCCCATAAATGATAAAATTTGTTTACTCCCAGCTTGGTGACCTTATTTGGCCACTTCCTTCTCAAGTACTGCAAGACCAATGATAAAATGGGGTCCTCTTTTGTACTCGATCCTACTTCTCTGTAATTTAACGTTGCTTCATCATCAACATAACGTAGAAAAAGAAATGATTGCTGTTACATAATTAAATAAGTTATACTTGATGAAGGGTAGGGAAGGAAAATGCATCACAGAAATATATAAGTTTAACAAATAATTTTATTAAAATGCAAACAAAAAGATATAGAATTACATATGAGTGACAAGATTTTAATTCAATTAATTAACGATAACTGTATTCCATTATCGAGGTAGAAAACATTATATTGGATGAATAGGTATTAACATGTTGTAGACAAGGAACCGACAGAAGTTAGATAAAACGTTTCGTTTAGTCTAATAACTCTAGAAATAGGGATATTCGCTCTCACTCGAACGATGAAGCGTCTGCCACAACTCGGCAATAGTAAAAAGGGGAATTAATTTTTAGACAATATACAAAAAGACAATCTAGCCAGGCTAATACCAGACTAATACCTGAAAGGTCTAATCATTAAAAATAGTGAAACAATTGAAAATAGAAACATAGCATCAAATCCTATATTTTTAGAGTTACTAAGAAGAATATTATTTAAGCTGCATTAACCCTCATAGAGAGTTACGAAATACTAAAGAATAATATCCTATAAGAGGTGCTTCCATTTTACAAATAATAGATGGCTAACAATCAGGCATCTACACAGTAACTTACTATGGCCGGTCATTTCCTAATGAGTACTGCCAGAGCAATCAACAGTAAATTTATACATCTACCCATTACTAGGGCATACAATAGCTAATACAAACTATCTTTGAACACTTAGATATATATGACGCCTGAAGGGGCCGAAAGAAAGCATTATCCTCGCTGGCCACTACTTCACTCTCTTATTGCTCCCACAGGTTGCTCACCGTAAATAGCTACACAAACAAGGGTGTAATCGTGACTGCAACCAGTCAATGACCTAACTAGGTCCACGAAGAAAGTGTTAGACGATCTGATTATAGCCATAAAGAGATTCTAAACGAGATAATACCGTTTAAGATGTCATAAAAATATACCGATGTCTTAAGGGCTTAGAAAAGGAAATCTAATTCATGGACTCAGTATACTCAATCACCTGGTCCTATACATATGTAGAGCATAGAGCCTTCGTATTTAAACTATACCTTATAGGCATAGGGAAATAATTGTCAGACTATCTGGCCCAAGAAACTATGCCTGATGGACATAGAAAATAATGTTAGACCTTCTGACATTAATACTTGTCTCTGATGGACATAGAAATTAAGCAAGACATTCAAATACATGTAACTAAGTCTCATGGACATAGAAAGTAATGTCAGATATTCTGACATGATACTCAATGTCTAATCGACATTGAAAATAAAGCAAAACATTCTAATACATGAAACTATGTCTCAGGGACATAGATAGCAACATCAGATATTCTGATATGATACTCATAGTCTCAGAAGAGGCTTTCTCTGCGATGCGGTGGTGAGACCGATGCATGATACATTGTGGCCACCAGTAGTCCTCGGTGCTGACATTTTATGGAGTAGTTATTCCTCTGGTGAATAGATACAATGGAATAAAAAATGTGACTCACAGGGAATCTATTATATAGCAACAGGACATGAAATTCTAAGGGGAGAAGGGGGGGAGGAAGAGTTGCAAAATAACCCCACTTTCTCACTAGCGCTGTCAGAAGGTGTGGCGAGCAGAGACAATAATCTCGCTTTTCTTCAGTGTGTGCCCTTTGATTAAGATGTGAAAATTCTTGTGATGCCGAAATGGTCCGCTGGGGCAATGTTCCTCGACGCTTGGGTGTTTCCCTGCAACATCAATTCTGAGTGAGTCACCACCTGTCTCTTTTTATTGGAATAGATTAGCGCTTGTTATCTTGTTTTAATTGTCTTTATGGAGTTTTAATTGTAGAAGTCATATTATATAAATGTCATGCTACACATCCATTCATGCTATCATCAGCTATCACTTTTGAAAGATATTATCAATACCTATAAAATAACACAAATAATATAGTAAAATGTTATCAATATTGGTTGTAATAAAATGTGTTTGAATTTTCTTAACTGTTCTTTCAACCAAAATCAGGGTCTAGTTGAAAGCTAACAAAAGAGTGAAGCAACAAAAGTCACGGTATTGCTGTATGACATAGAAAATATAATAAAGAATCCCCCTATATTCTCGTATGATTCCTGAATCTTTTATTTGTTGATATATTGGAGTTTAGTTTAGGATAGTTCATTACTTAAACAAAAACTACTGCACACTAAAAATAAAATACCTTCTTTTCTTTAACACCATCTTGGGCCTATTTCATTCTTATTGGCCTAAAATAGCAATTGTGTAATGTAGGGGTATGATTATAAAATTTTAAGTTTAGGTATTTGGTTTGTAAAAATAGATCATGGTAACCTACAGGAAAGCTAGTGAAAAAGAGGGGATTTTATGTGTTTGGAAAATACAGAGAATTTCACGAAACAACTATTTAATGTACCTTACTTGAATTGAATTTGGGACACTAAACAGTGATCTTTAAATAGGTAGGGTAAGATGTGGTAAATTGGTGGACAATTAGTTTTTTTAATCATGCTCATACTGTCGACATTTTCCCATTATACAATTTTTTTATATTAGTAGATTCCACTAATGTATCAAACTAACATTGTTTTGAAATTTAAAAAAAAGTTTTAACCACAAAAAATAAATTAAAATTACCTCCACTTTACCCCAATTGGGATAATTTGGAGGTATGGCCCCAAACACTATTCTGATTCATGTTAAAAAGCTGGGGTAAATGGGTGCTCAAACAACAACCAAAAACTTGATTTTAAACACACTTTCACTGAAAATCTTTTTTATTTTTGTTTGCAAAAAAAAACACAAAACTAAAATTGCAAATTCTGACCATTTTTGTTTGGTATAGGCCTCCTCATCAAAGGCTCGCACTAAAGAATTTAAACTGCTCTTAGTTGTTTACTACTAATATAGGATAATGTAAATGGGACAAAAGAATTTTTGAACTTTTATCAAGTCATGTTGTCATAAAAAAAAATTTAATGGTGTTTTTTACCCTGAAAACACATTTGAACACTATTCAAAAATTGTTAAAATGAACTTAATCAACTTCGAAACACTTAGGTATACTTAGGTATAAAAGAAACATTAAAGTTCAAGTTGTTGGCGTTCAATAAAAAGTTTCTTGACTTTTTTGTAGTCTGATTCAGTAAGACCGAGATGTCTGGAACTGACTGGTAATGGTGGATCTATGACAAACAAAATATCGTCTTCTAAGGTAGGGACTTATTATCTTTGAATTGAGTGGATTTTTGGATCAGATATCATTTTGTTGTGACTTATTTACAAGTTAGAGCTTTATGGTTAATCCAAGTAAGGACAAAATCATGTTTTATTTGTACCTCCGATTTCCCTACAATGGGGTAATTTGGAGGTAAAATTCCCCCCTACCACCCATAACACTCACCTTTTTACATTAAAAAAAATTACATACAAATTGATGTAGCTCAGAACATTATTTTTCAAGTCATAACAGTTTTGGTCAAGTTAGTACAAAGCTGTGTGGTCCACAAAATGTTTTATAGTAGAAAAATAATTGAAATTTAGATTTGGAACTATAAAAAAATGGGATACAAACTATTTTATTTTTATTTTTTTGTTAATTCCTTAGTAAGATATTTGAACAGAAACTTTTTGTTATTGTTGTCAACATTTCAGCATATTTTAAATTAATATAAGTGGTATAAAAGTGTGAAAATTTTTTTTGGGATGAATTTACCTCCAATTTACCCCATCTTACGCTACATAGGAGACCTTCACACATTCTAAAAAGTAAACTGAAAAATTAAGCCACGCTGATTCAAACACACATTTGGAAAAATGAAATTATTTCTGAAAAACACAGGGAATTTTGTGGCAACCCAGTCTTCTCAAATAGTCCATGAACCGAACACCGACTTGGTGGAATTTGGTATAATTCGGAGGGATTAAACGCCATTTAAACAGGTGATTCCCCTTTTCCCAAGGAACAAGAAAATATATGATAGATATCTAAAATCGGTAGCTTTCAAAGATGGCATCCTATGGTTTTATTTAACCACTCATATCTCAGCACCCACTTAACCGATTTCAATTTTATATTTTTTCATTTGTAAGGTAATTTTTATTTATATCTTTTATATATTTGCACCATTTATGTAACTCAAAAGGTTCTGCCGGGAAAGGTAATTTTTCAAATAAAAATGTTCCATATTTTGCTTAGTAAAATGGAAACTGCTCATTATTACCCAAAATAAGTTATGTAAAAATAAAAAATAAATTTATGAGCTTTTTTTTTTCATGCCACTGAAAATAAATTTCTCGAAAACAGATGCAAGTAAAGAGCGGAAAATTTCCGAGTAAACACTGCTTTGTTTAGTGGGACTAGGCTCTTAAACATATTTTCTTTTTTCAGCACCGTGTCTTACTCTCACACACATAATAAGAGTCTGAAAGCTAGAGTATAATTGGGAGGAAGTGACTACTATTAAAATATTTCATTAACATAAATTATAGTAATATTTAAAATTCATGATGGACAGCCATAATCGGTAGCCCATAATTACTTTGGCCATCTAAGGTGCCCATCTAGTAAGGACTCGAACATCACTGCAATATGTTTGAAATATGCATCTTTGTAAAGAAACTACACAATGTGCTTGCAATCTGCTTGCTTATCAAAATAAATCAGACATAACATATTTAAAAATATCTCCGAAGTCTTCTGCGATACTACAAATATCATTTTGAAGGCCATCAACATAGTGAAAAAGGCCGTTTTTGGAAGCTTATTTTAGAAAGTAACATAAGAAAATTCACTTTAAATTCGCTTAGGGGCATGCGTCAAGGTTTATTACAACTTTTACCATGATAAAAAGATACAGTCACTGCAAGTTTCATAAATAGTTCTACAGCCGTATATATCAGACAATGTCCAAAGTAACACTCACTAGACGAGTCCCTTCAACGCTTTTACGTGCATGGTGTGACCTTGAGTTAATATATGTTATCACTGTTGTGTCTTTGTACGGGGAGGAGCATGAGTTGGTGGCCTTGGTTTGGGGTTTTCTATGTGTGCAGAGGGTTAGGAGGCAGCAGGGGGAGTGTTCTGGAGGTGAAGCTAGTGGCAGCTCAATTCAGCCTGACGCTTGGTCTGTAACGGAAGCGGTCATTTTAATTGTTGCGATAACTTCGTTAGCTGTGAGTTTTCTTCGGGACTTCTTGTTTTACAAAACGGGAATCTGATTGTGAGAGTGCATAATAGAAAATTGTGTTTTTGTCCATCCCTTGATTGTTTTACTGATGGATTAATAGCAGGAAATGGCAGAAGTCTGTCTTTAAGCTAAGCGAAAGAAATTAATGTTTAAGTGTATTTTGCTTTGAGAAAAATAAAAGTATGGTACTGCCAGGAATCAAACCCAGGACATCTAGATTAGTAGCTAGGAAAATTGACCACTATATCAAGAGGTCGGTCACTTTATATATATAATATTAGACATTTAATTTATTAGTAAATAAATTGAATAACATACATTATCATTTATTAATTTTATTTCTGAAAAGTTGCAAACCCATCCCTAAAAGCCCTTTCACACATAGCGGGTTTAACCCGCCACCGTCGTTAGGAGCGGTACCACTCGAAGTAAAGTCTGTTTGTTTAAATGCATCCTTTCACATGAGGTGGGCGCACCTGCATGTTTGCGCGGGCTGAAAAATCACCCGCCTGTGATCGTAGTTTGGTGCGGGACCGCTCCTATCAACAGGCCGAAACACTAACTACAGACCATTGGTTCTAATAGAGGCTTTCATATGCAGCGGACACAGGCTGTTTCGTCCCGCACTCAGACTCAATTTAGACTTGGTGCGAGGTTAAATTATTTTGTACTTCTATAATTTCTATTATTCTACCATATCATAGAGTTTTAGATGGAGCACGAAATAAATGTAGCGCATATAATCACGGTAGTTTTCGATAGGCCTTTGCTATGGGACAAGAGACTAGAGCAGTGATACTCACTAGAATTTTTGTAAGAGCCATTGTCTTAGGTTAATGATCTAAAGTAGGCCGCAGCCAAATCTATAGGTGTAACTAGGGCTTAAGTATGGCGGGTCAATAGATTAAAGCTTCAAAAGATGTTTTTAAAGCCATCTTTTTTCCCATCAAATAAAGTATAGCATCTAATTTTTATTTTTATTTAGCCGAATTCGTTGTTGGTTATGGATTTTTAATTCATTTAAATCTGATGCTATGTCCCATTAAAAATAAAAGTGATTTGAAGTAAAAATATATTTATTAAGTACAAAATTTAACCTTTAACCTCCCACACTGTCGTCTGCCACTTTCACCAGCTGAAAAACGACAAGTACTTAACCTTGGCATGGTAGTGGCTGATGGTGGAGTGATAATTGTTGTCACATTACTCATGCTTTTCATTACAAACACTTGAATGAAATATATACACCCCACCCCCATTTTACTATACAATAATAAATACACAGGTACTTTTTTATTTATCTTTTTACACTTCTTAAAATTTGCCAAAATTATTAACATATTACATTTGAATTGTATAGTTAAGAAAAATCTCTCTATGTCTTTGATGTTGATGGATGGAATCTGTCACACTTCTAAATTAATTTATCTACTCGCACAAGTTCGGTAGAAATTGTGATTTGTAGAAGGTTTTCAACGTTTGCACTTATGAGACGATATTGTGTTTATTTTTTATGAATCTAAGTCTCTTGAATGTTGCCTCACATATGTAAGTTGACCCAAAAATACAGAGAATTTTTCAAGAACATTTGGATAGATTTGTGAATTTTTCTTTTTCAATTAAATTTTCAAAACTCAGCATAGTCCTTTTCTTTTACTTTCTCTTGAAATAAGCATTTTAGTTCTGTATCTTGCTGAAGATCATCAGCTCTTCTTTTAAGCACCATACTTCACATCCAAATATTGCTAATTCAGCAACATTTGCTATTGTTATTGCCTATGGATTCTCAACAAGGTGAAACGGATCGCGATATTTCCAAAAATCTTTAAATCTGTTAATCATTTCAGCTTGAGCAAAAAAGCAAGGGTTGGACAGATCAATCTACGTTTGCCATTTACTTATGTGGTCTCTCAGCATTGGAAAAAAACTGGTGGCTACCTTGTCTTTTTTAAGGACTTAATATTAATTGTGCAAATATAGGTTGGTTTATTTTTTATCACAAATAATTATCAACATGTATGCACATTTCTTTAAATACATGAGGGCCGCATGAAATCTAACTAAGGGCTGTATAGTGAATACCACTGATCTAGAGGAACACAAATATTGAACAGTAGACACCGAAGCATGGAGAGGTGTGTTCCTTGAACTACATCAGGACTTCATGAATATTAGACATACAAAAGAAGTTTGAAAAATCTTTGCATCGTCCCTCCTTAATTAATAATACAAGTGTGAGAATGCTCCTAACTCTGCTTTTTTTCTGCAAGAGCGGGTGCACCCATTCTCTCCTGTTGCACCTTTTCCTTCTTAAGTATAACATATATAAAACAAGAACCTTCCAATTGCGATCCATCTCCACTCACTAGAAAACCCAGAATGTGTGGCCAAAACTGAAAAACTACACTTGCCTCTAGCGACGGTGGCAGGTAAAACCAGTTACATGTGAAGGGCTTTAACAAGGCTCCCTTGCTACGTTTCATCACTGGGTTATCATATTTAATTAACATGTATCTCTTTCTGTCCTCAGGTCCAAGACCTGTCCCCAGTGTCGCTACAAGACAAAGCAAAGGCATATACACAGAGTCTACTTCAACGTCCAGACCAATGATGAGCCAGATGATCCCAATGCTCTGCCTAACCACATCAATAACCTTAAGTTCATGATTAACTTGAAGGACACTGAAATCAAGAACGCCCAGGAGGAAAACATCACACTCAAGAGCAGGAACGATGAGCTGAGGTGACCAGATAAACTTTTGTTTCAAAAATAATGTCCACTTTTTGGTACCATCAAGTTTAGTGTGTGACATTTCTACATTTTTGCTAGTGTCTCAAGCTTTGTTAAAAAAAAACTGCTATCTTAAAAAATTAAAATGTTTGTTTCCAATTTTAATAAAGCTCTGGTTAGACTATGAGCTATACATAGCCACGAGAGAACCAATAACATCACATCACTAATCTTCATTCATTATTATTATTACTACTTTTATCACTGCATCTTACTATCAGTTCAGATTATACACATATATGATAATTACTCTAATGGGGTTTGGATAATGGACACATTCTAGTGATAATCTACCCTCATTTCTGTGGAAGGAGAGTGAAAAAACGTGTAAGGAAGACCTCTCTCAATATACCCGACCGAGATTCTAACCTTTATCTCTCCATCATCAGCAGGCCAGTCCAACACAAAAGTGACTCCTTTGACAATTTGGTCACTGAAGCAGGTTGTTCAATTGTTGATCAGACCCACTAATATTTAAAAAAATATTTTATTATGATAAAACTCATTTGGAAACACTGGTGTACACTGTTTTTTCTTTTGGTAACCTATTGGAAAACATATAGGTCTACATTTTATATAGCAATACAGACCTTTATCAATCAAATTTGGTTTGCAGCTTATGGAAAAGGTCAAAGTTCAAAACCTTGCTGGTATAGCTAATGGTGATCTCTCCTAAATAGTTTTATACTTTCCCTTCACCAAACACAAATAAATTTTCTCTTAATTTTTATATTGCCTTATCCCTAACCTATTAAAGTTATTACCGTGAATTTGGATGTTGGGTAAAAATCATCATTCACCAAGCAAAAGTGATAAACCTTGAAAAGTTGAGTGAATTTTAAAATGAAGGTTTTGTAGCTGCCCTATATTAAATTCGGACAGGCTCAAATATTTAGACCAACTTTAGGGGTCAAATGGTCTAAGGCTTAACTCTCACAATAGAGTGGACTGACAATAATGGGGAGATCCTTCTAAATTGAACTTTCTTCATCCCTAACACATTACCATAATTAGTATATACACTTACAACCCAAGTTTTAAGGTGTGGTGGGGAAAAAAATCACATAATTGTTACCCTCTCAACTCTCTGTATAATGTTTTTATTCTCTCCAGGGATGAGTATAAGAATATTGAGAATAAGTGCAGTGCCTTAGAGATGAGCATGAGTGCTCTCAAGGAGCAGATGGTTCTCATAAAACAGCATTGTAGCGAGGCAGAGAAAGCTCGAACCAAGGCAGAGGAGGCTCAGATCAAGGCAGAGGAGGGCCGGATCGAGGCAGAGAATACCCTGAACTGGGCTCAACAAATGCATACCCACCTGGAGAGACTCACCAAGTAAGAGACTCAGTAGAACCTAAGTGTACTAGTGTCAGGAGGTCCCATGTGCTAGTCAAACAATATTTATATTTGTGCCTTTATCATGATGAACCTTGTCTGGTTCCAGCTTTGAATTAATTATCAAAGGAACTGCCTCGGAGGTGGAAAAGGTGGTGAACGACAGCAGTGGCTGCCTCGATACTTTAGCCATTTGGGTGGTTGTCCTCAAAGGGCAATTTATAATAAATTTTTCGGGACAAAGTTTCCTGATAAATAAATAAGAATAATTTTTATCTTATAAAAACCACACTTTTTTAATTGAGACCTTTTGAATATGTTGATTTGAACCGCCAATAAGCAGAGTAATAGTTATACTCTGATAGAAAACTAGAAGTGAAAATTTTTATTCTTGGTTTATAAAAGGGAAGTTTGCTTGTGGGTGCAGGCACATTATTCACCTCATTAATTGATAAGCTATTCACCTCATTAACTGATGAATCATTCACCTCAATAACCAATGAGTCATTCACCTCAATAACTGATGAATTATTCACTTCATTAACCAATATGTTATTCACATAAATAACTGGTGGGTTATTCACTTTATAAAACAATGAGTTACCTCACTGACCAGCAAGTTATTCACCTGATTAACCATTGATTTATACACCTTATCTGATGAATTATTCGAATTATTCACTTCACTAACAATGAGTTATTCACATCAGTGATCATTTGCTTATTCACCTCACTAACCAGTTGCTTATTCACCTCATTAACCTGTTGTTTATTCACCTAATTAAGTATTGAGCTTTTGACCTCACTAATCATTGAACAATTCACCTCATTAACTGTTGACTCATTTGCCTCATTAATCATTGGATTATTCAACTCATTAACCCTTGAGTTATTAACTGGTTGTGATTGTGGGATTCACCTCATTAACTGGTGAGTTTTTGCCTTGTTAGCCTTTGAGTTATTTACCTCATTAACAGATGAGCTACCCGCTTTGGTGGACACAAAGTCTAAGGTGCTACTCTTGCAATAGACTAGACCAGCGGTTCCCAAATTTTTTGAATCGTGGAGCACTTTTCAGGAGAGAAATTTGTCACGGAGCACTATAGTTGCCTTGATGCTAAAGGCATGCACATTTATTTTTTTCCATATTTACCTAACCGCATTTTTTAAAGTAGTTAGTCAATATTTTGTCATATAGTAAAAGCACAAATTATTTTTAGATTTCTAAATAGCTTAAATTTTGATCAAACTTAATTTTTCCTATTGAAAGCCATTCAAAATTGTAACTTTAAATATCGTTTTCTCAAAACAACAATGTTGCACACAAGTGTATTTGGTATAAGGGAGACAATATTTTCACATAGAGCCTACATAGATAGATACTAAACTGAATTACAGCAGTATTCAAGATGGAAACGAATGTTTAAACATTTGGGCGTGTTAAACATCAAGTTTTATTTCATTATAAATGTTATTTTCTCCCTTAATTTCAGAGAAAAAAGGATTCTGAATTACAGCAGTATTCAAGATGGAAACGAATGTTTAAACATTTGGGCGTGTTAAACATCAAGTTTTATTTCATTATAAATGTTATTTTCTCCCTTAATTTCAGAGAAAAAAGGATTCTGAATTACAGCAGTATTCAAGATGGAAACGAATGTTTAAACATTTGGGCGTGTTAAACATCAAGTTTTATTTCATTATAAATGTTATTTTCTCCCTTAATTTCAGAGAAAAAAGGATTCTGAATTACAGCAGTATTCAAGATGGAAACGAATGTTTAAACATTTGGGCGTGTTAAACATCAAGTTTTATTTCATTATAAATGTTATTTTCTCCCTTAATTTCAGAGAAAAAAGGAATCTGACTTACAGCAGTATTCAAGATGGAAACGAATGTTTAAACATTTGGGCGTGTTAAACATCAAGTTTTATTTCATTATAAATGTTATTTTCTCCCTTAATTTCAGAGAAAAAAGGAATTTAACTACATAAACGCAAAACAACCAGAAACATAAATTAACCTAAAGCAACAAATTTGATAAAGAATTCAAAGCAGGTATTGTAAGTCCACAATATGTTACCCACACAGATAGTATTAAAACCATTTTCATGGCTGAAAAAAAAGTCACTTGGCATAAATAAAGAACGATAAAGTATTGATCACGAACTTAATTTCCAATGAGAAGGATGGGACTGCTGTGGATTTGCACAATGTGGCTATATCTTGTTGAATTTGGGACACCTGGAACCAAATATCTGGCTCTTCGTTGAGCCGGGATCTTTTGGATTAGTAGCCACATAGGCAGAGAATCCTGATCCACATAAGTAAGTTATTGCAAAGGGAAGAAGGATTATTTTCGCTCTATCTGAAAAAACTTCAAATTCGTCTCGTAGCTGACATCAAAATTCTGATAGTGACTTTTTAGTTGCAAAATTCTCTTTAATCGCAGAATCTGATGTCAAATCATTCAAGCACTCATACTGCTCCGATGCCAGGTTGGCTTTTCCGACATTGAAATAAATAATATTGCACTGCTACTTGACTTGTTTTGACTCTCGACTTTATACTGACTGAACTTCAACCGACTGAAGGTGTAAAAAAAACACGAGTTTTTAATATTCAATAGAAACTTCCCAGAAAATTCTAGAAAGGTGTCGAATCTAACAATTGTATCTGAAAGTGCGGCCAAGTTCTCAGAGAGATTACTTTGAATCCAACCTTCCTAATCCCTAACACATTAGCATAATTAGTTCTGCCCACACCTCTCGTGGACCCTTCCGACGCTGTGGGTGACAATGTGTCAGCCCCTGTTCTCACCGGTGTCGATAGTGGGGGTTCGTGAACCAGATTTGGAGCGCGGCACGACAAGTCGTTATGAAGGGGGAGGGGGGTTGTATGATGAAAGTCACTCAGGATGTTGTCACACAAGTCTTTATTCAGGGCTATAATTCTCCCTCTTGGTTGATTCGGTTACACAACAGTATATAGAAAGGTAAACCTCATCTCCATCCTCGCACATGATAAAATCGCAGTGACCCCGACTTGTTCTCGAGAAAACTCTGAACCTCGAGCCAACGGCTCATGAACAGACGAGCCTCATAGACGTGAAGCTGAAACTAGAGTGCCGGGACGAGCCACACTGCCCGACGCGCCAGGCGCGACGAGGATAGTGCGCACGGCAAGAGGGGGACGAGCAAACTACGCTGCGCGCGGCTTAAAAGCTAAGGGACGAGGAACTCGGCACATAGTACATAAGCGGATAACTCGGAACAGGTAGAGAAATGCTGTGCTAATAAAAGATGAGCATTCTACCTCTTTGGCCTTTAAGCAATTTGCCTTTTTAGCCTGGAAGCTCTTTGCTTTATTAGTCTTAAAGTTATTTGCTTTGTTAGCCTTAAAGTTATTTGCCTTGTTAGCCTGTAAGTTATTCTCCTTGTTACTTGGTGAATCACACCTTACAAAAAATTGCTACCCTAGCCTGTGTAATGCTGTGAATCTTTTCAGGGAACTGAATATGTCAGACGAACTCTCGGAAAAGCTCGAGGTGTTGCAGAAAGAGAAGACCCACCTGCAGAATGAGAAGACCCACCTGCAGAATGAGAAGACCCACCTACAGAATGAGCTGGCGGGGCACGCTGCCACTGTCTTATACCTGAAGAAGGACCTCGACTACTCAGTGGCAGCTAATCGCTCACTTCGTAAGAAGCTGATTGAGCTGGAAATGGCTTCCTTGTCCCCAGTGGCGTCCAGCCAGAGCTCCTTACCCCACCTCATTGCTGAGAACCCCGCACCCTCGGGATTCATCGACCCAAGGGATGACCAGGATGTGAACACAGTATGTTCTTTGGGCTCTTTACACTCTCTAGTGACAAGCTAGGTTTAAATTCACCTATAGCGCACAGTAGGCAACATGGGTTATTTATATGGAGCTTGTAGTGGCAGAATCTGTAAACACCTATGTGAAGATGATTGCTGGAACACACATCTGATCATAGCTAATTGATGTTCCAGACTTATTTCAATTTTGTTTTCTTATATTAATTTTGATATACTGAATCAAGTAAAAAGCGCCACAATATAAAATAGAAATGTTCTAATGTGGGATGTTCAAATCAATATAAAAACACTAAGAAAGATTTAACATTTGACAATTTCCTTTATAGGAGTAGGATTAAAAATGAAATAAGTTGATTCAAATAGGCAACAACAAAAAATATTAAATCTCTTATTATCTATATTTAATCTGACTTGTTCTCAAACATGAGTAAAGCCAAGAACTAGGTCAAGAAAACAATTAGTTTCAATAATTCAAGGCTATATTATGTTGTAAACTAACATGACACACATGACAAACATGACACACATTTATAGTTCCTAAATGATGAGTCCTAGTCACAATGGAGCTTTAAAATTTCATTTTTGTAGCCCTACCTTCTATTTAAAAAAAAAAACAATGACTAGCTTATTTCAGACTTTGTTATTGGCTTGCTGATTAGTAAATATTTGTCAAGGATGGGCCAAATGAGAATTAATTGAACTACATTGGTCATGTCATATTTGAAGAGCCTTGCTACTTTGTAGATTGTGACACAGCCATACTTTGAGGAATAAGATCTTGTCACTGCTTTTTATACTTAATATAATAGCTTCCTAAAATATAACTATTCCTACCTAACCTTACCCAGATTTTGTTGCAACTTTGAAGATAAAGTTATAGTCTATTTTGGATTAGTTAATTTGTAGCTATAAAATTTTAAATAAAATAAAGTAGATCTTTTTAAATTTGAAGTCCAAGGAATATCCAAAATTTGAACTAAGAATTTTTATTAGTATCCACGCAGCTGATACACAATGAATAAATAAATATGCATAACCTCAAAGTATGCTAATAAAACACCCATAGACAATATAGACCCACATAAAAAATAAGACAAATTTAAATAATAAATATAAAAACTTTAAAAAAATTGAACATATGAAAACTGTTCATTAAAATCAGTTTTTACACTTAAATGACGTTATGTTGGAAAAAATTAGTGGTCTTTGGTTGTAGATTTCCTTTCTTGACACACTTCAAGTTCACTGATTGCATTAAAAAGGTTGTCTTTTTTGTCTGGTTGGAATTTAGTGAATCTTCTCAGGTCCATGTTGGTGCTGAACCACCACATGTCTACCTCACAACTTTTGATGTAATATGGAGTGTCCCACTTGCTACCGATCCTGGCATTTCTTTAGTAATTTTAACACTAATGGAGATATTGCAACAAAATTTGTACAGAAGTGCATTCGTTGTGTGAGAAATTAAAGGAATGTGTGTCTGTACTGGTGATTAATTATTGCGACACGGAGTAGCGATCCGCCATCCAGCCAGTATGTCTCGCCAGCCAGCCTGTCTCCTGCCTGACGCGCCTCTCTACTGGTCATTTGTTATATCATTTGGCTGGGGGTTTCTTCACAATACGGTTGTTGTTCGTTTGTGTCAGTATACGTGTGAGTTCATACAGGATAGTTGGAAAATGTATACTCTTGAGGAGCGAGTGTTTATTGTTCGCACTTATTGGAAAACACAATCGATAAAGTCATGTAAACAGCAATTCATGGAGAAGTTTGGAGGTTGACATCCATTGAGCAAGTCCAGCATTTTGGCCTTGTCAAAGAAACTGGAGACTAAGGGGACTTATTGGACGACAATGCAGGAAGTCATCTTCAAATATCTGAGGAAAGGATCCAGAATGTGAAGGACCAACTACTGGTGTCTCCCAAGAAGTCACTGCGCGGACTTTAACAGGAATCATGGTAGTCCAGAAACACTTGTCAACGTTCTGCCAAAAAAAGCGAGGCTTCATGCGTACCGTATCTCTTTGTTCCACAAATTAAAAGAGCTTGACCAAGGAAAAAAGAGTGGCATACTGTCGATGGTTTCAGATATTTCTTCAGGAAGATCCGGGCATTCTGGAATACACTTGGTTCTCATGCGAGGCATGGTTTCACCTGTCGGGATACATTGATTCTAAAAATTCCTGTATTTGGGCAAGTGAAAATCCCAACGCAATTCATGAAGAACCCCTTCATTTAGAAAAGATTGGTGTTCAGTGTGGGATGTCCTGACAGTGCATAATTGGTCCCATCTTCTTCAATACAACCATCAGAATAGCTGCATATGTGGAAATCTTCAACACCTTTGTAAATCAATTGGGCAATGAGGAACTCTTCACTGGATATTTCGAGCAGGATGGAGCGACATCCCACTCATCACACACCAGCATGGCCGAAAATCAGTCCTTTTTCGGTAACCACGTCATTTCGAAGCTACTTTGGCCACCGCGCTCGTTCGATCTGATGCCACCTGATTATTTTTTATGGGGATATCGGAAAGGGAGAGTTCACCAAAACAAACCAAGAACCATAGATGCTTTGAAAGAAAACATCATTGAAGAAATTCAGGCAATGAGAGTGGACGTACTGGTAAGGACTTTACCAAAATATGATGTGCTGAGTCCCATCCAGTCTGGACGCAAAAAGTGGCCACTTCTAACACATTTTATGATGTCATCACATTTCTCACAAAATGAGGTAAGTCCGGTTCAATTTTCGTTGCAATATCATCATAAGTGTTAGAATTAGAGATGAGCCACTTGAATCTTCAAATCCTTGAATCCACTGAAACCTGACAAGTATTCGAGATTCGAAGATTCGATGCTTTACTGGATTCGATGGTTGAATCTTTCACCTCATAAACAAAGCATAATAGTTTGAATTCAAAAATTACTTGGTTAGGCCTACTTGAAAAGCACAACTTAATCCGTAGTCTTTATTTTGTCGTACAAAAGAGATTTTCATGAATAAAGTCATTATTTTAAAAAGAAAATTGTTAGGTGTGAAAAATCTTACGTGTCTACTACCCTACCCTACCCTCCCACCTCTATGGGAAACTGGGACTCGACCGTTTCAGCACATGCTAACTTCTTAAACTTTCACCTCAAGAACAATCTTGTAAATATTTTAATGAACACATTAAAACTCTTCAAAAACTGAAAATCAAAACTAGAATTACAAATAAACTCGAAATAAATAAAACATATTATTGTGTTTTTAACAGAAATAAGAACACATTACAAAGTCAGTTGCCATTACACACGATACAAAGTTGGCCGCCATGACGTATATTATGTTTACTTGCGAGAGTGATGATTAAAATAAATATACTGTTAGTTATTCTTATCACCCAACTGGTTTTAATTATCTACAACTATGCAAAGAACCCCAATTTATTGCATACGATCCTTAAGCTAGGCATTTTGTTGGGTTTCATGAAAAATAAATATTGTCAACAGTTAAGACATCTATAAAACTGTTTATGTCTACCGGCCTACGTATTGTATATCGATTCAGGTAAACTCTGGTAAATTCAGGTAAGCTCTCGAGTTTTAAGAATCAAATAATGACTCGCTAATTCATTATTTGTTTTAAAAATTGAGTTTAACTAAGAGTTTATTACATTTTAAAATATGAAGAATTTATAGCCAAAGCTATTATTATGCTTATTAGTTGAAATTACTGCATCTAGATATCATATTCTGAAAATTGAAAAATGACACCTGGACACGGGAATTGAACCCGGGACCTTTGGATAACCACTGAGCTATCCAGGATTCGTCCCGTGCCCAGGGTCATTCTTTACTCATATTTTAAGGCATAGTCTATGATGGACTTAGCGGAAATCGTCGGCTACAAATATGTGATTATATTAATATCACGAGCCATCGGATAACGCAGCCATCTGCGACTCGGTGGTTGGCTTTTTGCTGCCATTTGTACGATTATTAAATCGTACGGGATTGCATATTAAGAATGTATAGCCAAAGCTATTATTATGCTTATTAGTGGGAATTACTCCATCTAGATATCATATTCTGAAAATTGAAAAATGACATCTGGACACGGGAATCGAACCCGGGACCTTTGGTTTAGTACGCCAATACGATTTAATAATCGTACAAATGGCAGCAAAAAGCCAACCACCGAGTCGCAGATGGCTGCGTTATCCGATGGCTCGTGATATTAATATAATCACATATTTGTAGCCGACGATTTCCGCTAAGTCCATCATAGACTATGCCTTAAAATATGAGTAAAGAATGACCCTGGGCACGGGACGAATCCTGGATAGCTCAGTGGTTAGAGCATTGGCGTACTAAGCCAAAGGTCCCAGGTTTGATTCCCGTGTCATTTTTCAATTTTCAGAATATGATTTTAAAATATGTTATTGAAGTAATTATAAAAATATTCAAACGTAGCCCTGCCTTATAAAATGAGAATGAACATATTGGAGTCGAAAATATGTTCGTGTTTTTAATAAAATATATTCTCAGAAATCGATATATCACAAGAATCGAATATATTTCTTGTTTTCTACGCGAAGATAGATAATGGATATATAAGAAAATAATAATAAAACATATTTAGGCATTATTGAGTTCACTATTTCCAATGTATGTTTAATTGTTAAGCATGTAGTTTTAGTCTTTATTAAAAATATCCGTTTGTATTTTTATTTTTGATATCTTATTAAAATAAATTATAATCCTTCAATTATGATTAAAGTTTATCAAAGGTTAACTAGGTCTAATTTGTTTATTTCACATGTTTTTTTAGAAACTTAACTCATTATAACAACACTTTTAAAAATAACTAAAAGACACTCAAATTTTGATTGATTTGATTTTTAAACAATAATTTGAATATAGATTGTTTAATTTGGCTGGATTTAAACCTGTATCTTGCGAGGGGTGGTTGGGGTTGATTAAAATTGAAAGCATGATTGAAATAAATCTCAATTTACAGTTTAGGCCTATATTGTGTAATGTAGGTCTATTTGTAAATCATTAAAATTTCTAACAATTTGCTAGGATTCGGATTCGAGATTCGAAAATAAAATGTAAATTTGGATTCTAGAATAAGTGGATTCGACCCATCTCTAGTTAGAATTATTAAAGAAATGCTCGGTCCGGTAGTGAGTGGAACATCTGTATAAGTCTAATCTCTATATTGAGTTTCAGTTAATTTGATTAAATGACTTGCTTCTTAAAGGATGTTACTAGTACCTAGGATTGAGGGAGAGCTCCCATACTGCCTATTTTGTTTCAAATTCGTGATGTGTCCATTTCCTCCCATGTTGCTTGCTTTGTGGACAGCTAGATCTTTTTTCGCCTGAATGGTTGACTGGCAGGTATATTTTCTAAACAACAACCTCTCACAGCACAACCCAACGCACAACAATAAATTACCGAGGCACTGAGAGATTTTGTTTCTCCTTTTTTTTTTCCACTCTTCTTCGGAAGGCCAGAATTCTATTTAAAACTGAAACATAGTTGTAGTGCTTGTTCAACACACTTTCATTTTGTACATTTGTATATAATATATTTATTAAATAGCAATAAAAATAGATCACATCTATATTTGAAACTAAAGTTACATTCTTTATCAAATTAATACATTATCAAATTCAAATTGAAAGTTTATCAAAGTAAATCATTAAAATAAAAGGCCCAATAAATAAAAATGCTGGTAAATCTTTATAGTTGTTTAATAATAATGCATTATGCTCCGAATTAAAACTTTGTATAAAAGATATATGTTTTTACTATTACATTTTAAAAAGGATTTTACTTACAATAGTTTTCAATTAAGAAGGTTTGTTTAGAGTAAGTGCACCAACATAGTGGCGACAATGGGGAAAAAAGTTTAATGTGAAATCTATACTGTGTAAAACCACTCACACTGCACTTGGTTAGGTACATACACACCCTCAAGACATTAAAATATAAACTATATTAAATAAAATTTTACAAAACTCACAAAATGTTGTGGAAAAAGAGACTACATTTCTATACCTCAGTTTTAGCTTATGTGGTGCTGACTGACAGCTCACAGCTGACTTCTGACGGCTTTGAAAAGCTACCAGACCAAATTATGTATCCCTACGCCGAACCATATGATCTGCAAAAAACATGTCTTTAGCAGTTGTCACTTCTGACAGTCAACATTTAGGTATATACCTAAATGTTGACTGTCAGAAGTCAGCTGTGAACTGTCAGTCAGCACCACATAAGCTAAAACTGAGGTATATGTGGGATTAATTTCCTTAATATTTACTAAGTCCAATCCTTTAGCGTTACAGGAAGAGCTATAAATAAATCCACTGCCATATTAAACACTACTCTATTTATTAGAAACAAAATCTTTGAAAAGTATCGAATCTTTACAAATATTTAAATAAAGTATTGGAAGTTAGCGATTAGCTGATGCTGGAATGAAATCTAACCCTATTAAGATTTCCTTGATTGGTTGTGTTATTTTGTTTTTGGGGTTTCATATAGTTTACAAGTATCAAACAACAGTATGTAGAAGTAGTTTGATAAAAAATAAATAAAATAAATATAGCAATTAATGTAAATAATATATATATACATATATATAAAAAACACATACATACATACATACATATGCACGTGCGTGCTTGCCACACGCCATTGCACGTCACATGCATGCGCACACACACCTATTTTTGCATCCATTACTGTTTCCAGCCTATGGCCTGGGCTAGTTTTTTTAAAGCCATATATTTTCCACTACCGGCTTGCTAGGCCTGACGTAGCTTCACTTGCCTTATAATCTAACTTAAGACTAGAACAGGCACAACATCCAGTCCCCAGCTGTTAACTTATCAATTTGAAAGGGTAAACCCACATTTTACCGATACATTTTTTTGCTGGGAATTGAACCCGGGACCCTTGGCTCAGTAGGCAGACACACTACCAACTGAGCTAAGGTGTCAGATATATTATATGTAAACAATGGAAAAATAAAATGTAAGCATAAAGAAGGTGTATGTAATAGCTTTGTTATTTTTTTATTACCATGTCTTACTACCTATTAGGTTATACTTGTATATGCTCTATTGGGGTAAGGATCAGGAAGGACACATTTGGGAAAAACAATCTTTAGTACACCCGACCAGATTTTGAACCCCGATCTTCTTGTCATCATCAAGCCAGTCAACGAAAGTTACGCCCTAGACCAGTCCGCTACTGAAGCTTGTCTCTTTGTCATTTTTGCGCATAATTTAAACGAGTACAGGTGGTTTAATAGCCGTTCATCGAGATTAGAATGTTTTGATCCTGATTGATTAAAAAATAAATTTATAAATTTTTTTCTTTTCAAGAAGAGTCTTTCTGCTATGATTGTACTTCTCTCAGTGTGTGTGTGTGTGTGTGTGTGTGTGTGTGTG